>VYXD01002162.1:468708-532108 GCA_013397195.1 Hylia prasina | reverse complement strand
TTTTTTTTTTTTTTTTTTCCTAGTGTGAAATCATTATCTGTTATCTTGTTTTCAAGTGATGGATTTAAAACACAAACCAATCATTCCGATGCAAGAGAGAACAATTTTTTCCTTCAGAGTTAAATTCTCTGCCCCACTTTTTCCTGCACTGGTGTTCCACCTCTGAGTTGGATTGTGAAAGGTTTTTATCTTCTCATCCATTGAGACAGTTTGACAAATGGAGAGATATTACACTGGTAGCCCTTTAGAAGCAGAATCCTCATTTTATTGGAAACATCATGTGATTCAGATTTCAGCCATCAATTACTTTTACTGTTGGTAAAGGGTAAACAGACAAATCTCTTGGAAAATTGCAAGTAAGGGACATAAATGGCACTGTGGTCACTGAAAGTTGTTTTCACCAAAAAAAAAAAAAAAAAAAAGAAGCAGCCATATTACTATGTAGTAAAGGGTTGTCAGAATCATAGAATCACAGAATGATTTGGGTTGGAAGAGACCTTGAAAATCACCTAGTTTCAACTCCCCTGTCATGGGCAGGGACATTTTCCACCCAACCAGGTTGCACAATGCCTTGTCCATCCTGGCCTTGAAGAGTCAAAGATGAAGAGCCATGCAGGAACCAACAGGCAGGGCCCCAAATGGAGAATCAGTCTTATATCACAGAGAAAAAAAAGGCAAGTGTCTCAGCATCCATCTTGCTCAGCCTGCATATTTGGGATTTCATCCCACAGGTATTCCTGGATCATACTAAGGAAGCTATACCCTCAAATTAGGGGGTATAGGGAGCATATTCATCGTGGTGAGAAGCTGTTGGGCAGGACCACGCAAGCTCATTACATGCCTGAAAAATTTAGTGTGGAGAAGAAGAGCCAGAAAAGTAGGCCAGAAAGTTGGGCTATTCCCCCCACTCAACATATGCTGATTTCTAGAAGCAGTTTCCTCTGTATCCCACCTCCCCCACACTCCCCAGCTGTGACTGGAAGTTACTACAATGGGACATGTGGATGGACACTCAGAGAGGACTGGGAAGTGTCTGAGACAAAAGACTTCAAAACTTGTAAATAGCAATACTGAAAATGAGGGATTAAGGCCAGGCGTCTGATGCTTAGGGCTGTCTGGAAGTCAGAAAGGATGGGCTTGCAGGGGATGGCAAAGATAATTTAATAGGGGGCTTAGAGGACAAATGATGCTAAGAGGAGAGATCAAAGAGGCCTACTGGGACACAGGAAGAGGAAGGAAATGGACAAGGACTTGATTCCCAGTGAAGGGTCAGTGATCAAGAGGGTGGTGAAAATCAGGTAGGAATGGTGGTGAAGCAGAAGAGAGCCCTGATTGGGGAAGAACTAGAGATGTGAGGAAAGAATCCCTACAGAATGGTGTGTGCACATCCAAATGAGTCCTGCAGGTTTCTCCAAACCATCAGTTCTCCTGGGCTTCTTCCAGGCCCACATTGTCTGCTTCAAACCTGACAAACACCATAACTTTAACTGCATTTATTTTGATCTCTGACAGCTCTGGTTTCAGTACTAACAATCTAAATTGTTTTAGTTCCCCTCAATCCTCCTGTTCAACCCCTGCAACCAGCTAATTCCTTGTGTGAAGGAGAATTGGGTTTTTTTTAGTTTCTATTATTTTTTTCCCAGAAGTGTCCATTAGATTTTCAGCTAAACTGGAAGGCAATTTTTTGCATGAGAGCTTTACATAGATAGGCTTAAAGCAGAACAAAAATAAATAAATAACTATACTAAATTACCTCCCCCTCCCCCACCATATCTTAATGAAGTGCTGTTTTACATAAGTTATTTCAAGAGAAATGAAGTATTTTTAGGCAGGCAAGCAATCAACATTTATTTAGGTTTCCAAGAGTGTTGCAACTCCCTCTGAATCTTCTGGGTCAGGCAAGGAGGCAAGGTTTTCCCAGCTAGGGATTGAGGATACACAACTTTCTTGGGTGAAGGCTGTCTTGGGGTCTTCAGGCTGTGTTTGGGAATGTTTTTAGGGGCTGCACTGTGCACTTGCCTCTGGCAAATTCTCCAAGGTTTGTGTGTTGAAGCAGTGCTGTCTATCCATGGTTTGTGTGGCAGCATGAGGGCCTAGGCAGAAAAATCACTCTGATTTCCTGTGCCATCCTCAAAAAACCCCCATGCACCTTCCAGAAATCTGCAAGAGTAGACTTAATTTCCAGGAAACTACTCCTCCTCCCAGCTGAAGTGCCCTTCAGCAGTGCAGGCAGGCTTGGCCCCCACAAGGTGCTGCTCCACAGCTCACTCTGGCAGGCAAGCTGGTGCTGAGAAGTGGGTGGGGCTACAGCTCAGAGGAAAGACATTTTGATGGCATTTGTGTTGTTACTATTATTTAAAACAGCTTATTTTAATCTCTGCTAATGTCATGGAAAGTCTGCACGAGCAGAAAACAAATCCTCTGGTGATCTATGCTGAATTGATTTCTATTTTTTTGGCAGACTTTTTTTACACTGTGCATCAATCCACGTTTTCTTAGTCTGGAGCTTCTTTTGAAACTTTTGAATCCTATTTGCCATTTTGCAAGTGAATTGATGGTTCTCAACCTTCTCTGAACCACAGTCTCCCTTTCTCCAAACCAAAATTCACCATTTTCTCCTGCTGGGAACAAGCCAGGTTATCCCTTAAGGGTGAATCTGGTGAGAGCAAGGAGGTTGTGATCTCTGCCTGCCCAGCCCACCTCCACTGGCTCCAACTCAGAGGAACTCTGATCTGAGTTTTGGCCAAGGTAGGGTCCCTGCTTGTCCCTTACCTGCCACATCATGTGCATCGAGCACGCTGCTACCCTGGAAGGGGATGACTGATACAGCGTTAGTCACACTTACATGAAGAGTTTTTAAAATAAGAATTTGCAGTAGGTCCAGGGACCTGTTAAAGTGCTGAGGTATTTACCCTCCCCAGACCTTCCTTTCCTTCCTGCCCTGCTTTGGCCCTTCCTCTTTCCCCAGCCTTGAAATGAAACAGAAAATTATTTTTTTAAAACTGTGTCGATAATTTATGTTTAGTATAAAGGATGATTTAATGGCATCACCAAAGGTCATTTTTTTCATCTCCGTGTTACTATCCCAGCCCCAGAGGCTGTGCATCCCCTCTCTCCCATAGCTCCACTGCCCTCCCTTTCATTCACCTCACACATCCCCTGTCACCCCAGCGTTCCACGCACCTGCTCCAGGTTCAGCCAACCACCGATGGAGAACAGAGATTTCAAACAGAAACCTCCACTCCAGAACACCCCGAACTGGAACCATTTCCACCTTGAAAACAGTCAGTTGCTGCAAACGACAGGCAGACTCATTTCTTGAATTACTTAAGGTTTTTTTTAAAGCCTTTTATACCTATTTACATGTGCGCGTGCGTGCACCGAGTGTGCACAGTGGTTCCTGTGTGCACGGATGCACACGAATCTCTCTCAAGTATAAATATATTGTATGTTAGAGCTGTAAATACTCCTTGGTCATGTGTCTATGTCTTCTTCAAAGTATCATATCCTCAGTGTTACGTTAACAACTCCATTTATTGATTGATGAAACTATGTGTAGACCTGTACCCTCCTGACATAGTTTATGTAGCTCTCTCTTCTCAAATAAAATACAAAACTACCACCAGCAGGTCCTCCTCTCCTCTTTGTCCTGTGTTGAACATTCAGCTTTAATTCATAGAAACCTGACACTTAAAATTTATGCAGTTTTGAGCTATCCCAACAGTACAGAAAGCTTCACATGATGTTTTAGGAATTTTATGTTGCTGGTCATGCCAATAAGGGTTGTTAACAAAAGGTAATAATATGTAGGTAAAATACTGTCCCAACTGCAGTAAATGATGATCTATGTACTGATCTGATTCATCCTTCCCACCTACCTCCAGGTGCAGTCTACACCAATTACAGCTCCCTTCATCCTGGTGGAGACAACAAGAGTCCATCCTCCTCCTCCCCTTTTGGTGGATTTCTGCACCATTACAGCAACCAGCCCTCCCAGAGTGCAGAAATTTCCCCTTGGCTTAAAAGGATCCAGTCTATTCCCTATCATATTGTTGGTTTGGTGCTGCTTGGATTGCTCAGCACGCAGACTCGGCTCCAGTCTTGGGGCTGGGAACAAATCTCAGGATTATGGCAAAGTCCACTGCTGTCACCTGCTTTCCCTTGATTCCAGGCTTCATGCTGGTATCACAGGAACCAGAGGATATTTACCATTGCAAGCTGAAAAAAAACCCTCTTTGCACAGATACACTTACTGTAAAAAACCATAAAGATGATTTGTGAAGTAACACTTAATTTACTGCAACTGACACCAGACTCCAGCTGCCAGAAATTTGACTGACAATTTCTATTTATTTATATCGTGCTATACAATATCTGCCTTAATGCTGTAAATTTTTCTGATTGGAATTTCACAGTGTCTGCCTGGATATTTATTGATCATAAAATAATCTGCACAACCCGTTAAAGTCAAGGCAGGGAGAATGGATGCCAGAGAAATCACTCGACAGGATCTGGGTACCAGTGCCCAGGTAACAGGAGATGCTCAGATGCTATTTTTACAGCGTTATGTATCACTGAGAGCCAGTCATTTGAACTGCTTTTCTGCTGTTTCCTGAAAGCCACTTCTGAAATGCTTCCAAGAGCCTGGTATTGAGTTCCTACCAGCAACTCCATATGGACCCTGCAACATGCCTCATTTGCAGCTCCACACCGTTGAGAAATCCCACCTTTACAGTGAAATCTGGTGTTTTCACAACTGTTCTTTCAGACAGCCCACAAGGGAAATGTTTGGCTCTTCCTGCAGCAGTAAGACCACTTTTTTTTCAACTATTATTTTTGGCAGGCAAAGACAGAAGCATTCAATTTCTGCCCACAAGGGAAAAAATGTGAAACTTGATCCCAACTGGGAGTTCCCGTATTGCCTGGTGAGGAGAGTCTCTTCATTCACAGCTTCAACCATGCAGCTTTCCAGTATCTCCAATGGATCTTGCCTCCTG
The DNA here is from genome assembly GCA_013397195.1 of Hylia prasina. Lineage (NCBI taxonomy): Eukaryota > Metazoa > Chordata > Aves > Passeriformes > Sylviidae > Hylia > Hylia prasina. The sequence continues at coordinate 527,111 of VYXD01002162.1, read as the reverse complement.
AATTTGGGCTTTTTTTTTAATTTTTTTTTTTGTTTGTTTCATTTTGGTTTTTATTTTCCTAAGGGACACTTTTTCTCCCCTGTGGAAGTTAGAGATGTGTGCCCTCCACGTGTGGGTGAACACAACACTTTGGTCATAGCCAAATCCACCCTTTCTCCCAAAAGCCAACACATCCCAGCCCCAGTCCAGCACATACCCACTTTCTCACCAGTAGCCTCCCAGTGTGACACCCCTCCCTACCCTGTACACACATGTGCCCCCTACTCCAACCCACCATTCTTCTGCCTTCTCCTGCCCTTGTTCAACAGGAATTTGCTCCCTTCCCTGGAACTGCTGTGCTAGCTATTCATTCCTGCTGCTTTCTGGGATCCCAAAGCAGGCTTCACCTCACCACTCATCAGACACTGCTCCCTTTTCTTTCTCAGCATCACAATAATAAACCAGCAGCTGAAATGCAATAAAGAAAAAAAAAGAAATCCCAGTTTGACCAACTTCCCTAGGAGTCACCCTCTTCTGCCTGCTCCCAGTACCTGTTGCAGTTTGCCTGTCTGGGATGAGATGGTTTCAGGAGCATGCAGCAGCTGGTGGAGCATCTAATGGGCTGGAAATAAAACTCCACCAAAGTAAGGAGGCTGTCAGGCCACAGGCACTTGCCCCAGACTGGACAGCATCCCCTGTGGGAAGTGGGAAATGGAAGGACTCACTCTGCTCAGGGCTCCCTGTGACCTTTTCAAGCTCCATAAAACCCTTCACAGATTACCCTTTAGAAAGCAGGGAAAGCAAGCAGACCCCTGCATGCCCTCTGGGCAGGGGGAAGGGAGAGGTCCTGGCCTTCCCCCAGGTTGCAGAGAGAGTCAGATGAAAGGTTAACAACAAGATGTAATCACAAGGTAAAAGCACAGGGCAGGAATGGGACAAATAATTTCCTGTTGAATTGTGGCTTCTGTTATTCCCAGAGAAAAGCAGCAGGTATTCAGGAGCTTCTCATTAGCCAGCATGATTTCCATTAGGCTTTCTATTAACATTTTGTGGCCATAATAAACACCTACAAAATTAACACACACAAAAAAGGAGCCAGTTCCAGGCTAAAAGGAGTTGCCACAACAAGCTGGGAATGACACTGGTGGATCAGTTCCTGTCTGGAACATTCTGCTTGCAAAGGAATTGTTCTTTACACCCATTTAGGACAATTCCCTTGCAAAGAGTTAAGTTTTAATGCTTCTGTCCTCCTGCTTCATTCTAGGAGCACATCTACCTCTACTTTGCAGCTGGAAAAAAAAATTAAAAAGTGAGAGAACAGGGTAGAAATTGTCCCTGGAGAGATTCAGGACATTCCAGTATTCCCTAGTCCTTTGGTGTAGCTCTGAGGAGCTTTTTCCTGCTAAAAAACTGACAGGGAAAGAAATCCTTTAGGAACACATGCATGATCCCAGACAGTAGATAAGCCCCAGGAGCTCATTCAAAGTCCCCATGGAAAGAAGATGGAGCCTACTACAGCCTGGGCTTGTTTATAGCCATGAAGCACACCAGCACTTTGTGTCCACTGAGAATGGATGAATTATGGGGAAAATAGACCCAGAGGTAATCCATGATCTTCCCAATGGCAAGTTACAGGCTTTCCATGCCTTATCCATCCTGCTAAGGGCATGAACCTCATTTCTGGGTACGATACCCACAGTGAGAGCTCACAGGTAGCTCTGGCTCCTTCCCAGCTCTTGCCCTCCTCCCCACCCACTGCCAAAAGTATCACTGCCAAGCCTGTGCCCAGGAGATTGGGGACATGTCATTTTGGCAGGGCTGCCTGTCCCCTCTCCTCATTTCAGACTCCTGCTGCTAAGAATTTGTGTGTCCTTTATCGTAGCTCTGAAATACAGAGAGACACTTTGGAATTCAATTAGTCAAACAGTTGCCACAGCAACAAAAACATATAAACTTAAATGATTTATACTCACAGACACCACTTCAAATAGGAATAAATTTAATACAGCAGCTGGGAATGAAATGCATTGTACAATAAGAAAATTGTATTTTTTCTCTCCCTGATGATAGGCCTCAAGGTCTTAATGCAATATAGATGAAAAAAGATATTTGGGCAGAAGGAAGCAGAATGCGTTGTGCTGTATTTACAATGCCTGCTTGGAGAGTACAACACGTAATGAGCATGTACATCTAATCACAGAGCTGTGATGCTGTTTGCAGACAGCCACAGATCAAAGATTGCAGCTACCAAGTTGGCTGCTTGGTTTCACTTTCTTTCTTTGTCTCTCCTCCATCTCATAAAACCCTTCCCGTTGGCCTCTTCCCAGGCAAAAAACAAATCTACTCTCATTCCAGAAGCTTCTCCATCTCCAAAAGTGCCAGGTCCCCCCCTGGTAAAATGAGATTATATTTTTTTTCTAGAAGAAAAAAAAATACTGTAATTCAAGCATAGTCCGGGGACTCAGAGCAGAAATTAATTCCAAGAAATATCCAGGAAATCTTTACCTCTGCAACAACATTGCAGAAGCTTGCAAGAAAATCTAGAATAGTCATTCGAGTGACGGCCACTTGCAGTATTTTTTCCCATAAAAGACTGAGCATGAAGTGAATGCCACACTTCCTACAGTTCTCCTTTGACTCTGAGATTCCCTGAAGAGAACTACAGGTGCATGGGATGTGAGATCACTGATGATAATGCATGTACAGACCTCTGGCATTAGGACAGTTTCAGTGCATCCTCATTCCAGCGCACACAAATATATATTTTTCCAACCAGCAGAGGTTTCATAGAATGAACGTGATGCAGGAGCTTAGAGGGGCCTCGTGGTTAGTTTCCAGTAAGCAGGAATTGTCCAGAGGTTGTGTAGAAACCGCCTCATTCCTTTCTAAAGGCACAGCAGCTGGTTTAACTCAGAACTGTGGAAAGTTGTGTGCTTGTAGCTCATCTGCCTCTTTGTTGAGGTGCCAAAGCCAGCTGCCTTGGCGGTGCCTGCGCCAGAAACAGCCAAGCAGTGCCAGGACTGCAAAAGAAAGTGGAGACCCAACCACTGACTCTTCATTTTCCCCTAAGCAGGAGTTAGCCTGTCGTGCAAGGAGGTGTTTTGGAAGTTGTCACCTGCCTCCACAAAGCCTGGGCAGAGTGGCCAACCACTCCTGTCAGTGTGAGCTGAGGTTTGGAAGGCTCAACACCACGAGCAATTGTACGAGATCTCTCATCTGACCTGCTCCACTAGACAGCATTTATGGTGGGAATAGGAGCTTTATTTCCTGTCCAGATCGTGCTCATAACACCTTCTCCTGCACTTCACAAGGACTCAAACAGGACGAGCCTCATGCACTTGGGGCCCTTTGTGCAAAGGCAACTTCTCTGGCTCAGACCGTGTTTTGAGTAAACACTGCAGATCCAAGTGCAAGAGGGAAAAGCCAGAAAAGCACCTTTGAGACAAACCCAATACTTTTGTCTTAGTACAAACAAACAAAACCACAGAGGCCAAGGCTCAAACAGAACTTACTGGCTCCTCAGTGTAAAGAAATTATGGGGGTGAGTTTTCATGGGTTGTTTTAGGCAGGAGGTCAAGAGTGCTGCTCATTATTAGAGTTGGCAGATGGGGAGGAGAGTTCAGGATGCTTTGGGTGCAAATTGGGATCAACACCTGCAATTCTCTTTGGCAGTTTGGGAAAGGAAAGCACACAGATGCACAACAACAACTAAACAAAGCTAATAATGAAATCATATTTATGTAGGCAGGAAGGAAGCTCAATTGCCAGGAGAGTACTAAAGTCTACAAGTGTAAATACATACCAAATAAGTCAGCTTGATGAGATGCCAAGTTTGTTCAGCAGAGTATGGCACTTCACTGCTGAAGTATTCCTGCAGGAGGGAAACCAGGAAAATGTCAGAAAGGTCATTGGGTGAAATGTGTGGCTCCCCCAGAAAACTGTGCAAACAAGCTCATGTCAGTAGATTCAGTGCTGTCTTGCAAAGCACCTGTTGGTGCTGTCACCTTGAAGCACAAGCATTTCACTCCCGAGCTGAACTAGAGCTCACTGCTCTCTCCACGTGGCAAAGCAGAAACCACCACAATATATGGGTCAGATGTACTGAGTTTCCCCCTTGAAGTTCTAGATTTCAAGTACAAAATCAGAGAAAAAAGTATTGACATCCTGAGGGATATGGTGGGGCAAGTGTGTCAGGATTTGTAGGACTTGTATGGCCGATATTTGACAATGAAGGATCCAAGACAATAAAGGAAAAGAGAAGTTTTACAGCATCTCTGAGCCTCACTCTCGGACCAGACTATTCACATACTCTGAGTCAAGAGGGAAAAAAACCCCTACAAAACAAGAACAAATAGTGCAAAGTATCTCTGGAGGTGTTTAGAGTGGAAATCAGAGACATCACAATATTTAGATCCTGGATCAATTTTCCACAGACGTTGCAAAAGGCAAAATCCTCAACAGCTGAAAGATGGAAATGAGCCAAAAGTATTCAACCTGTGACAGCAAAAGTCTTGACTTGGCTGGGAAGTTACCTTCATCTCCCTTTCCCTGTGAAGGTAACATCTGCTCTTCTCTTTGCCTGCTCCATCGCTCTCTGGTTCGATGGCACAGAGAACAGCAGGCTGGTGTGTCCATTCCCACTCCATTCCTTCTGGATTAGGGGATGCAGCAGTTCAGCAACCAGCTCCCCAAGCCACAAACTACATTTATCATCATCTTTACACGCCTTTACACAGCTGGCTCTCCTGATGATAATGTGTTCTACAGTTTCCCTTGCTGGCGTGGCTTATGTTAATACTCCATTAACATTGCTAATCAGAGACAGACTTCTGGCAGCATCTCCAGGGGATGAGCAAATGTTGTCCTATGCCTTTCAGTTTAGGAGATCAGACTTTCAGATGAAATCCATTCCCAGCATCTCTGATTTCAGCAATTAAATGGAGCTGCAGCATGTGGGAGCTGTTCAATGCTGCATGCATGTGGTTCCTACTCTCCAAAATAAGACCTTTTAAACTGCCTTTTGTGCCACTCCTCAGATATGTGACATTTGGAACTTTTATTCACTTGGGAAATCAAAGGCTGCTGGAAAGATGAGATGGATTCAAATCAAAGATAAAAGGTACAGAAGTCCTGAAGGTCTAACAGTGCATGGTCCCGGTTCAGCTTTACCCCATCCAGAAATCCATACTTTAGTTTGATCTATTCCTTCTCACATTTCAGGAACACTTCCAAACCCACTTTAGCTTTACAAAAGGAGTCTACTTTTATTTAGATTAAGTAGAGTCAGGCACCGTGATACAATTGGTCTCAAGAAAATATCTGGAAGTTCTACTTGTGTTGGTAAAAGGAAAGCAACTGCTCATTTATGCAAGTTTCAAGTTACCTCAGATTTTGGGTGGACTGCCATTCACTACAGGATTCAGAAAGACTATAAAATTAACATTTGTCAAAAAAAGCCTACACTGTGGAAATAAACTTATTTCCAATCCAAATATCATAAATGAAGCAGAATGAAACACAACAGTTGAAAGGAGATGTAAAGCCTTTATCCTCCCCAATTCCTTCTGCCACAAGAAACAGCTGAGCAGGAGGATGATGCAGTTGAGCCAGTGAAACAGTGAGTCTGATCAGCAAATTTATGCTCTCATTCAAACAGATGCAGTAATCCAGTCAGAATCAGGGCAGGCTTCTTTACTTTTCCCTTTCCTGTCCTCTCATAGTCTCTCTAATAACACCTTATGCCTTGTTGCCTGGGATGGGAGGCACTTCCATGGCAGGAAGCGATGCCTGCTGGTGCTTCTCAGTGATACAGACACGAGGAAGGACAGCTCAGATTTGACAAGCAGCTGCAGACCAGTTACATCTGACAACAAAGCCAGCTCCTGCCTTCCCCCCACCAAAAAAACCCCTATTCAATTTACAGAAATAAAAGGAGAACTCACAAACAATGCACATCAGTAACTAAATGAAGGAGTCGTATATGACTCACAGCCATTTGGAAAGGCTTCTCCAAAGCCCCGGGGAGCTCACCAGAACCTATTTAGATACACAGCTCAGACATGCAGTAGATGCAGAGTTTATTTCAAACACCTCAGGAGTGTGGCTTCTATGCCCATTCACTTTAAAGGTCTGAATTCCCAATTCAGTTAACAATGCACCACATTCACTAAAGATGGGGAAACTGTGGGCATTCGTGCAAGGTCCATGGCACAGGGGTATGACCTTCAGTCACTGGTTGGAAGTGATTTCTAATGTATCAGCTCATTGCTATAATGATGTGCTTTGGAGCCATTAATTAACTCGCTGCTCTCTGAGGAAATTCTCGTTTCCTCCATCATTCATATCTGCTCAGAAGAGCTGCAGACCTGCAAAAGCTACGTGTGAAAGCCTGAGATGTGTGGGATGCAGCCGAGCAGACCGTGGGCAGGTGCTATGAAAACTTCCTCATAGAGTGAGTGCCTCAGTGCAGCTCCATCACATCCCACAGCACCAGAATGATGCTGCCACAGCAGCTCTGCCAGTCCCCAGAGTTGCTGCTACTGGGTGTCACCCTGGTTTTGAGGATTTGCCTAGGCCTTCTGATTTGTCTTGCATGTTGGAGTTAGAATTTTTACTTTTCCACATTTTTTACTATAAACAACAGCTTTGTTTTCCTAACTGTCCTTCGTTGTTTACATATTTTTAGGTAGGAAGAGACAGTTGATTGACAGTTGTCTTGACCAATGTGGTTTGGGAGGTTGGATTTCATCCTCCAATCCACAGGCACCTTTGGATATGTATAAAATTGAGTTTTGTAAATAAACTCAGGCTTTTCCTGCTTTGCTCATCACCGTGTCCTCATGAAGTTATTTCCTGTCATGTTGTAGCAACTGGGACACCCCAAATCTCAGTTCTCTGATCTTTGGGTTTTCAGCCTCCTATTCCACCTTAGTGGAAAATGCCAATTGATGGAAGATGAATAAAAATGTAGTGAAAATATTTGCTTGTTTCTCCTTGGCATAAATTATCCTCTCTCTCCTATCTATTCATTACTCAAATGTTTTCACAAGGCTGATTATGGATTTTTACCTTCTTGGACTAGAGCTTGTTTGTTGGTAGTTGAATGCATGTTCTCCATATTCAGTACCAGAGCATGGATGAAGAGCCAGGCCACAGATACTGCAACCCTCCCCTGGCAGGATGAGGCTTAGCTGCCTTGACTGAGGACTGAGACCCAAAAGGTAAAGATGATGTTCCTCCTGTGCTGTTCTACAATATTCTGCAGTTCACTTCTGTTTTGTTTCAGCAGCTTCCCTCACTGAATCATCAGAGAGCAAAATTGCTTCCAAATAATAACCAGCTACGTGAAGTGTTGTTTGGCAAGGGAAAGAGCAGAGTTTGACTCCAAATTTGCATAAATCTCAACTCACACATTTCAATTGCCAAGTAAAGTGTTCAGACACCTCTTTCTTCAGAGCCAGCACCTTGGGAACCCACCTTCCCAGCCTGATCTCTGCTTCCTCTCTTTACAGAAGAAACACCCTCACTTATGTAACACAGATATCACTTTTGAAAAGACTTGCAGCTCAGGAAGGCAATTTTTCCAGGTTAGGACAGTAATGAACGGATTTTAGGCCAACTCAGGTCCCAGACACCCCATCCAATATTGTGGGGCTGCTCCAGGTTAGTACTTCTGAAACCCATAATAGACTGGTCCTGTCAAAGCATATAACATCTCTGGCTGTGACTAACACCGCTGCATGCTCTATCCAGCAGAAAGAATGTACATTTGTAAGATTTCCACTGCACTTGTCTCTCTCTTTTGCGCACACAAACCAAAAAGTACAGATTAATATTTAAACAACCAAGGCTACAAATATCTTCCAACCTTCCTGGGCAAAAAAGTTCTTGTGTGGAAAAACAGAGTGAGGAAAATGCACAGAGTGGAAAAAAAAACCCCTCTTCTCAAGTGGGAATTTACTTTTTATTTCTGCTCCCTTCGATATAACCAGGATTAACTGCATTTCATCCCTTTCTAAAGGACGAGTTGGGTTTCCAGCTGTTTTTCCACTATCAATCCCTGGAGAACAAAGCTTAGGAAGTTAAATGACTTTGGGAATCTCATCTTTGCTTTTAATTAATTTGAAATGAATGAATGCTAATGACAGCACCACAGCAAGATTGCCAAAACTTTCCCCATCTCTATGAGAAAGTGGTGAACACCGAAGAGCTTGGGACCTCACCAACAGCTTTAGCCCTTGCTTGCTGCAACTACAGCCAAAACCTTTGGGTACAATAGGTTCTGAAGAGTTCAGTGGTTTTCATCTCCATGTTCACTGTGGAGAGGTCTTGACTACCTCCACTCCAAGCAGAGAAGCCCAGTGCTGTTTCCCTCTTCAGAGTCATGCTTGCATCTCCTCCTCTTAGCTTTACATGGATTATAAAACTACAAATGCACTTCAAGTCCTTCATGTGGGAAAAAAAAAAAGACAGAAAACAGCCTGGTGAACTTATTTTCCAACCATTATTCTCATTCATGGGTGGCATTACCAGTGGTGTATTAGAAGGAAGGTTATTTGTAGATTTTTAAAGGCAGAGAGTGAAGGGGTCAGGTTGAAACAATGAGTGTTAGGTTGCTCCTAGTGCTGACAAGGTGAGCTATGGCAGGAATGAGCGCTGGGCCAGGGATGCTGGAAATCTGTGTGTGGAACTGGAGGCTGTTAAATCTGAGAACAGCTAACTCCAGTTTTGGCACAGAGCTCACAGGGGTTGGGGAAACCATTCTGCAGAGACCACAACCCCAGCTGTCAGGAGTAATAAAAGCTCAGCTCAAACTGTGATACAGACATGGTTGAGGGAAAGAACAAGCTGAAAAGTGGACTGGATTTGCTGATCTTACAAGAAGATTTGTTTATAGTCACTCCTGATAAATGGAAAATAAAACAGGGAGCCAGGAAGGTCTGTACTGGAAATTAAGCAAAAGGAGAAGAGAGTGTAATGTGAAAGGAAGATTTCTTACCCATCAATATATGTTAAGAGTCTTCAGGAGGGACCTTAAGGACATCGTAGAGGGCAAGAAATGAGTTTAAACAGAGCAGCTCCCACTGTCCCAGTTCACTGGGAACCATTCATCCATCACAGCTCTGGTCGGCCTCTCTCGTTCTGAGCCCACAGCTTTGCAGGAATTAGGCTCAGGACATCTGTCCTACCAGTGTGTCCTTGCTTCCCTGAAGAGCTTCTGCCTCCAGTCTCCTCCACCAGGCCCCCAGTCTGTCCATCTTCTCAGGGTCAGTGTAAATACAGAGAGCTCCTTGCTGTCCTACAGAGGAAGGCTGCCAATATAATGAGGTTCAGCATAGGAACATGGGCTACAGAGATGAAAATGACCACAGACAGGAAGGAGGAGAAGCAGTTCATTAAGCAAGCTTTGATATCTGCCTGCTCTGGACCCTGTGTTTGTTATGCAGTGGAGGAGCCAGATACTTGCAGATATAGGCACACACAGTTTGTAACCATAAACATTTAAAAAGACCATGCCCAGAGGAAGCTTTTGTTCAGTTAAGACCCAAGGCATTAACACCAGCATGGCTACGATCTGAATCTGTCCAGGTAACCACCCTGCACTCTGAGGTTAACATTAGAGAGCCTTTACAGATGAGGAAAGCAATTACCTCATTTAAATTAAACAAAGAGTCCTAAACTCGCTGTTGTGCAATGCTTTCCCTTCTGTAACTGAGCACCAGCATATTTACATGGGGGCTTTTGTGGTTGGGCATAAGTCATTTGCAAGATATTTTTACTGCTTGCAGGAAATCTATGAAAAAGGATGAGGCAGAATGTCTTGGAATGCAAAGTACCAAGCTGGATTTTAACCACTGCACAACAGCAAATGGGTTATGCTTGGCTTTTTTACTATTCAGCTGGTAGCAATAAAACAGTGCTTGGCTTACTCCTTTACAGAGCCAAGTTCTTTATCTTGAAAGAACAATAGTGAAAAAAGGCCTGTAGAGGAAGGAGGCAGCCTTCTGAAAAGTCCCCTTAAGACTTCCTCAGAGCTGAACACAGAAGGTTTAACTCCTCCACCTCCAGCCCCGCCGGCACAGCTCTCCCGGTTCCTCAGTGCGCCCTGGGTGGGAAAACCTACAGCTCAGCCTTGTCTCTGGTGAGGGAGATAAGCACATTCACAGCTCCTCAGAACAGGGGACAGGGAAACAACTTCAGCTGCTTCTCAAGGCGGTGCTCCCTCGAAAAGTGTAGAGGAAAAGCCCTTCCAGGGGATCGGGGTGCGCAGCTTCACCTCCGCGTTCTCGGAGCTCTCTGTGCTGCTGGCGCACGCGTCAGGTACCTGCAAGGGTGATGTTCACCCAGAGGCTCCTAATCTTAGTATCCACTTAAAAAGCAGAGAAGAGACAGGCCTCAACAGCAAGGAATAGAAAAGGCTCCTTAAGTAAGACTGATGGTCACAGACAGATCCTGCACTCTGCCAGCTCCCAGATCCGTATCAGCACCACATACATTATACGGTCGTCTCCCTTCTTGGCCAGGGACACAGCCATGGTTCAGTGTTTTAATTAGCCCACTCCAGGCTGCCTTGGTCATAAAGGCTTGCAGAGAGAAAGATAAACATTATGCAGAAATCACGTTAATTTATAAAATATTCAATTAAAGAAAACAAACAGCATAAACTAAGATCGTCAGAGCGAGATGACAGGGAAACCGTCCTGCTGGGAGTCAGCTGCCTCTGGCCTTGGGCAGGCAAATATGTTGTTCCTCTGCACTTCTTGCACCAGAAGGGGCCAGGGAGAACAGGACCACCTGGGAGATGAAGTTACAGAATATGTCCTGCAGCAACAGATTTTGACAGCTCAGCCCAGGGCCCCTTCAGCCCTTCAGGGATCAAAACACTTGCCTTCCTCTCATATTTTCTCCAAAGCAAGGAGAGGTACAGTCCGTCCCATTTTCATTAATGTGCAGCAAAAATCTGTTATTTTAAAGCCCAATCCCACCAGTTGCAGTTCAGGTATCTGTAAACTGCTGAAATGCAAAGCTGACTTTCAAGGGCATGTCTTGCACTCACACCACACTGCAACCCTTGAACCCTGCTGAGGAAGGACTATTTTCTAATAGGCTGTGTGAAATGAGAAAGAGGATGCTGGGAATGAGAGCAGCAGCATGTTCTGCCCCCAGGGTTGGGCACACAGCTGCAGGAGCAGCAACTACATTCAGCACTGGATCTCATAAAGGAAATGAGGAGTGGAGAAAATCACAGCATTTAGGGATGGAAAGGTCCATTTGCTGTCTTTCCTAGCCCAACGGTGACAGATCCCTCCCCTGTGCTTTGTACTGTGTGTAATGACCCAAGCAACCAGGGCTTCTAGTTACTCTCTCAGGAACAACTCCACAGCTTCAGGAATCTCCATGACAGCAAAGCTTAAGAGGCACAGCCTGGGTTTACCTCTGTTAAAAAAATGGGGTGGAAACTAGGTTTGAGGGTAAATATTGCCTTTAACCAGTTCTGTGCATCTGGAGTACTTGGGCCAGGTTGGCATCAGACCTCCCACCATTAGTGCTCCAGTCAAGTCCTCCTTGCCAAGTTGCATCTCAGCTGAGAGCTCAGCAGCCTTGCCATGGGGACTGGCCTGTCCTGCCAGCCTGTGAAAACAGAGACCCTCTGCACATGCCCAGGCAAAACAACGAGCAGAGGACTGCCTGTGCTGCTGGCCCTTGGAATTTCTCCTACACCTTTTCCCAGAGTTTTTCCTGCCGGGCCATTATTGCTTTCAGGGAGGGGAAGGAGGGAGTGACCATGTGAGCATTACAAACCATTAAGCCTCTCCCTTGGGAAGTGGAGAGACAGGACTGCTCTGGCCTCAGTAAGTTGTGTCACTACCTGAGTTTCTCATTATCTCCAGTGGAAGCTCTGATTTGTTTCTCAGTTCTCATTTCTCTTTGTACACAGTTGCCTCTCCTCTTCAAGGCAGCTTTTCGTGGGAGCTCTAGCCTCAAAGGTTCCTTTTTCTTCATGTGTGAATTACAGATGTCACAAACACCTCCGACATGGTGCATGATTCCTCATTCAAATGCAGACTAGCTGAGGGGGAAAACAAGTCTTTAGATCTATAGCATCCCCTGGGGATATCGGCATAGGACACATGCGTGCCAGTGATAAGCCAAACTAGACACTGGATGTCACCAGCACTCCACTGGAAACACAGAGGAGGGAGCAGGTATCTGGCAGTAAAAACCTCCACTCTTAAAGCAAACACTCTGGTTAGCTAAAGGAAGGGTTGGCTGGGCATGAATTAACAAGGATCATCTAACGTGCTCTAGAACCAGAATAAATCCAGCAAAAGACATCCAGGTGAGGAGGTGAAGGAAAGGGTAGAAGGAAATTGCTATCCTAGCTTGGAAGGAAAAGCAAGACCAAGGATGATGTAGATGGCCACCAGCCCACAAACCTTAACAACCGCCAAGGAAAATAAGTGGTGGGATGGAGAAAGCTGCTCCTCCTCTGGCAAATCCTGAGTACCAACCTGCCTTAAGGGCTCCCCAGAAAGGCCCTGCATGTCAGCACAAATGAGAAATACCTGCCACCTGAATGGACATCTCCCAGTGAAGAAAGACTTCCAATGCACATGAGCACCTGGAATTCCTTGCTCTCAGAATCCTTTCACTTCCTTTCACCTGACCAAACACTCTTCTACCCCAAGGCTCTGTGAGAGAAGAGCAACCCTGACAAGATCTCAACCTGGCTGCTGTTCAAATCTCAGTGAGGGAGAAGAGGAGGAGAAGACTTTGGGAAAAGGCCCAACTCTCTCTCAACCAGGCCCTTTGCTCTGAGGGACACAGAGAGGAAAAAATGATGCTGGAGGAGGAGAGGGGTTGCTGCACACGTTGTATCCCAGACCAGCTGTTCAATCCACAATAGCACATTCAAACTATGACTGATGCTTTCTGGAAGGGTCCCCACCTCACAAACACGTGTTGCACAGTTGATGTGGTTGCTTCCTGCCGAAATGACTGGGATTACAGCGTGTGCAGCACCTTGAGTAGACATGACCCACACTGGGCTGCCAGACATGTGGAGCTCCTGGACAGACACAGATCGTGGATCTCCCTGTTAGTCTGCAGGCAGATTCCTCCAAGAGAGCTTCATGTTCCAAAATGCTGTGCAAAAACAGGGATTCACACCTTTCTGTGTACATTGACAACATTTCCCTCTGGATAGAAACAGCACAACTGGGTGTAAAGAAGCAGCTCAACTGCCTGTCATGGTCTCAGCCCTGCCAATAACCAGAGTGGAGTTCCTCATGAGTGGGCTGTGTTTTGGCAGAAAAAAGGTGGGATTTTGATCCACACCTCCCTCCCAGCTCTGCAGCAAGGATTTGGATGGAGGGTGTGAAATACAATGCAAAGCTTGGGACGGTGATGGCTTTATTCCAGTCTGGGAAGCAAAGGCTCCCACCACACTTTTCCTGACATTAAGTGCTCCTACTTGGTTGCATAATTGTATTTGTGTGGCCAAACTGATTTGTTTGGTGCTTGTTTTAAGATCTCTTCTGTTTAATACCTGGCTTTGCTGGAGCACCAAGGGAAACAGGCCCTTGAACCGACTGCCACCCTGCTTTCTCTCTCCGTAAATGAAACATGGGAGTGCTTCACTGACCTTCTAAATACAGAGGCTTCAAATTAAATTATAACATTGCTGATAATCAGCAGACCAGGGATTAAACTGATTGGGGCCCTGCCAGACCAGATTTAGCTTTCATTAAGTTCTGCCCACAAATCAGACTTACCCATACCCTCGCTCTTGAAGTTATAATGGGCACAAATGCACAGAGGGAGAGCAAAATCCAAAGTACTTTACTGTTTAGAATTCTAATCCTTTCAAGGTCTGGAAATACCTGGGGTCCAGCTACCACGTCGTCTAGCCACATCTGCTGTCAGAAGTAAAAACCTGAAAGCAAGTCATTTACATGAGGGTTTAAGAGAGCAGGGATGTAATCACTAGCACAGGGAAAGTCTGAAAGGAGCTTGTCGATCCCTATGAAATAGAGCAAGAGGCTTATATATATATATTTTTTTTTTCCTTGTGTGTGTAAATTTCCTAAACAGCTGACCTAAATGAGTTCTTACCACAATCAGATAGCCTGGGACAACAGAGTAATCCTTCTAATAGGATTACAGGCTGTGCTAAAGGAGACTTCAGGCTTCTCTGCTCTGCATTGTAACACGTACACACACACACACAGACACACATAGATGGACCTGGCACCTGTAAACCCAGTGTTTTCCCCATTCTCCCCCTTCATTACCCAGCCCTTCTCACCCCACTGCTTGTTTGCTCCACATTTGCTCTAAAGTAGTCACAAATATTGGATTGGGAAAGGATGAAGGAATAAGTCAAAGAGCTGAAATCATAACACTGGACAGATGGAAGTGTGGGGAAATTGGCAACCAAAAAGTCTCATTTCACTATAATTCTAGGAGTATTGCCTGATGCCAGTCAGCCTTTCCAGGGCTGTTCAGCAAGGCAGCATAAAAATCCCTGCCATTAAGATTTAGAGACAACACAAAAGCTGGTGAGGAAGCACAGAGCAATTCAGCAGGAGGTTCCACGGAGCTTTGCAGACCTCCTGGTATGCTGGATCCGTCCAAGCCAAACACCTTAATGGATGTAAACACAGAGTTATGTGCAAACAAAGCAGGAAGATCTGTGTCCCAGCCGTGGGTGGAAAGCTGCAGGGAAGTGTGAGGGAGTCTCTGTGCTGTGAGAACAAGAAAAGAAAGCAAAGCACACACACAAAAAGGAGCAGTTTCCTAATAAAGAAGTAACTGACTGTGAGCTCCCAGAGAAAGTTGTAGTCAGTAGTGTCTAGTACAGCCTTTAGTCGCATGCAAAGGGATGGAGAATGTGCCTTGTAACTTCAGACTGCCTGAGTGAAACCAATGCTGGTGTGCTGATAACAGCTCTCACAAATACATTTTTCAAAGGTTGCTAAGAAGCACTTAGAGATGGTGCTGGAGAGAATTACAAAAACCACCAGATACAGTGGGGAAAATGCCTTGCTGCAAGGGACTAAGAGGAGCTCAATTCGCTTTATCGAAAAGATAGTTATGGGGGATAACAACTTCCAGCAGGAAAGATCTCAAATATTAGAGAGGTATCTGCTCACACACAGAAAGGGGTAGTGAGAACCAATGGCAGCTGAAAGATGAAGGCAGATGAACCCAAATGGGAAATCAAACATACATTTGCAATAATGAGGAATAGGAAGGAATGACTCTCTCTCTCTCTCTCTCTCTATCTCCTCACACCCCCCTTTTTTAATGCCTTTAAATTAAAACTTGGAAGACTCTTGGAATTATCCCTGGGAGGCATCTTTCAGCCAAACACGTTCCTGCAATCAATGCAGGAGAAAGGAAATAAAAGACATTGCCCAGCAGTGCAGTCTTGTCCAGGCAGAGGTCTGTGGACCTGCCTCTGCTGCAGGTGACTCCATCCCCCCTGCCTTTCCCTGGGGGTACTGGGAGCAGCTGATCAACCAGGCAAAAACATCCCAGCAAAACACCCTGCTGGAGCAAATATCTCCTCTTGTGTTCATGCATGGACAGGGCAGCCCAGCCCTTTTGAGGAGCCCATCTCCTCTACACACATCAGCTCCCACAGCTGTGGCCGAGAGCAGGTGTCCCAGCCCAGTCCTGAGGGAGCACTGAGGTGACATCACAGTGCTGAAGACACACCTGAAGAGCTGGTTCAGTTCACAGCACCGTGCTCCTGTTTTGGGAGAAGGACACGTGCCAGAACTTGTGCTCATCAGCCATGTCACCTGCACAAAACCTTCTGCCAGCTCCAAGGCAACACCACCTCACCCAGTGATGGAGGAGCTGGGCTCCTCCACCTGTTGCCAACCAGAACTGGTTCTGCAGAGAGGCTGATTTTGTTTTTATTTACTTATTTTTAAAGAGAAAATTGGTGAAAAGCGCCAAAACAGATACTGCATTTCTTTCAGCATCCTGGACTTCACTTGCCAAGATCCAAAACGAGATCTCACAGCAAAGCAAAGAACTGGCAGATGAAAAGTTAATCCCCAAGCCATCAGGAAAGGGAAAGAAGTTTGAAAGATTTAGAAGTGACTTGTTGCTTGACCTGGAAAGAAGATGCTGAAGCCCTGGGTCAGCAGGTCTCCTGGGCCTGTGATTGAGTAGGTGACATAATGCAGATGACTGTGACTGAAAATTAATTGATGTTACATCCCTTATAAATCTGGACTACCTGGCCAAAGCATAATGCTCTCAGAGTGACTGAGAGCTGCTGAAATATTTATAAGAATGAGATATTACTTTGGCTTAGCTGGAGCAGAGGATTAACTTCATCACTCCCTCCTTTCTCCTCCCTTCTAAAAATATGAAAGCTGCTTCAAAGGAAGGAAGCAAAACTTTCCTGTATCCACTTTAACAAAATGTTATTTTGAAATTAGAATGAATTTCACTTTTTGGGAGTATGTAATCCCTGTGGGACATATATATATCTATCCCACAGTGTGCCTGCACTTTATAACTAAAACACAGGCTGGTTCCCCTCATCTCCCAGCCAGAACTGTATACCTGCCCTCCCCCAGCAGCAGGACCATCCTAATAGAATTCCTTTTTCAGGGGAACAGGGGACTAAGCACTAAGAGGAATTGCCCAGGGTCTAAAACACATCTGGGTGCCCACTTCTGCAGCCACCCCAGGCTGCTTGAAGTGCCACTGTCTGTCCCTACATGGTGGTAACAGTTGTGTTATGTGCACTCAGAAGTAACTAACAACCCCTTTTACCTCTGACTTTTCTCACCAGCTCTCAGCCTCATGAACCACAGCTCTGAGCTAAACAAAGGTTTAGCCTATGCTCATTAACAGACCTAAGGTTTGGGAATGATCCCACCACCTCCTGATCAATGGCAATGGCCAAACTCAGCACAAGGAAAGGCACAATCTCATTTCTTGCTGGCCCATTTGGGTAACTGGGGAAAGTCTGGTATGCTCTCATCCACACAATATGAATTTATCCCAAACCCAGATCTGTCCCTCTTCCTAATTCCCCAGCTTCCCCCTGCCACACCATGATTTCCAATGAGCAGCACTTGCTGTGCAACTGAAAGCCAGGACAGACCCGATCCTTTTCCAGCCTTAATAAGCCCCAGGATCCTTTCTGGTGGCTCCAGTCAGCAACAGGTCGATCACAGGAAGGGTTATTGTCAAAATATCCCTTTCTCCATTGTCTGGGGCCTTTCCACAGCTCAGAGCCACACAAAAGCTGCTGGCTGGGAGGATGACAGTGCCAGGTGAAAAGCTGTCCTGCTCCACTGTGTGATGGGCTCCAAGTCCAGCAGGATCAGCACTTCAATAGCAACGCAGGGAATTTTTAAAGACATTTGTTTATCACAGCCATGTGCCACCATGTGATTGCCTGAAAAGCCCAGGAGGGCACCTAAACACAATATCTCCCAGAGAGTGACAGTCAGGGCAGGTGTCAGTTGGAATTAAACAGACACCTTCAATACAGATGGATAGGACTACAAAAGAAGCATTAAAAGAGCAGTTGCATCCTTCTCTTACCCGTGGTAGCTGTTTCAGCTTCTCAGGCTGTCATTAGGGACTGCCATGGGGGGACTGTGTCACAAATGAACAGCACAGACAAGCACAGTGGAGAGCAGCTCCCTCTGCCCCCACGCTGCCAGCAAGGAGAGCCCCCACAGCAGCACAGGGCCATGGGGCACGACTGCTGCTGCACCTGCACCAGCCAGAGACCTCCCTTCATCCCTGGAAGTGATGGGAAAACAAGGAGAAGGTGGTTGCCCAGTGCAAGATAACATAGGGACTATTGTAAGCTCGCTTTAGGATTTCTCTCACAATTCCGAAAATGCACCCATTCCCTGTTGCTCTTGGGAAAGACATCATGATGGTTTCAGCTTCTGATTACAGCTTATAAACCCAAAATGTTAAATCCACCCTACTTTTCCAGAGAGCTGTCCACCCACCCCACCCCGATTTGTCAGTATTATTTTCCAAGAGAAACCAAAGACAGGAAAATTATTTTATACCAAAGTTTTCCCCCTCCTCCTGTACTGCTTGGATGGAGAGGCAAACCTCAGAAAATTTTGAACTGTCCAAATGAAAAACATATTCCTCATATGAACACTCTGGGATGGTTTAAAGCAAGGAAAAAATCTTCTTCCTCAAAACCTGCAGACTGTCAAAACTCCTCGCAGAGCCATTTTGACAAGCTCAAACCATAAACCCTGTAAGGTTCGCTGCCCATTAATATTCTCGGATGATTCCTTTCTCTATTTGATTGTCACCAAATGCAAACATCAGTTCTTGCAGACATTATCATGTCTTACAATGAACAAAAAAAAAAAAAAAAAAGAAAAAAAAAAAAAATTTTAAAAAACCAAAATCTNAAAAAAAAAAGAAGATAGAAAAATATTCTGAATAGCCAAAATCTTGCAAACGAGCACTCAATCTGCCTATAACTAGACTTTCTGAGTTCATCATCCTATCCTTCCTGACAACTCTGTACAGGTAAATAAAATGTATTTTCACTGTTTTCCACACAGTGAAATGGAGGGCGTCTCCCCCTCCAGCATTACATACCTAAGCTTGTCCAACCAAAATGGACAGGGAGCCAATGAGCCAATGTCCCTGCAGCAAAGTCACAGGGATTCCCCCAGAGGGACCTTCACATCCAGACTGTCTGGCTAAGGAAACATCCAGTGAGTCCTACCAGCCAATCTGATCCCATGAGTGCTCCTGGAAGGGCCCCGTTACATCACCTGGAAATACTCATGGAGAAGAACAGAGCTTTTCCCAGGTCCCTGAGTCGCTGTGAAAATCTATGCTTTGCACTCCCAGGTATTTTTGAGCAGTGTGGATGTTTGCAGGGGGGACCAGGAGTAGCACATGTCCCTCCTTAGCCACTGTCCTGTGCTTCCCCAGGGGGTTTGGCTGACACCCCCAGACAGCAGCACAGATCAGGAAGGCTCTGCACTCCTGTGACACTGCATCAATAAATGTGCAGCACAGACAAGGGAGTGCAGGGACATAAATATATATGATTACATTCCCATTGGTCTGAAATTTTTCCCCACAGTCTGCCTCGGGGCTGCACCTCTCCAGCTCAGCTGGAGCAACAGATATATACTCTGTCAGGGCTTTGATATATTAAGAACAGGAGGTGTCTGAGTCCACTCTAATCCTCTTCACATGGCTCATTTTGAACCAGGCTTTCTCACAGAAGCCATCCCAAGGACACCTCCTCCAGCTGAGCAGGGGGACTGGCATGCCCGCAATGCACCAAGGATGGAAAACCAAGGGAATTGTGCAGAAAAAAGGCTTTTTTCTCTCTCTGCTCTCCTCTCCCAAACACCAGCCATGACTGACTGCTGCCACTGCAGCTCCAATCTGTTTGTGCAAACACTAGACCCTGATCCGGCTGGGAAGAGACACTGCCTGAATGCTTCGGGAACAGACGACAATTTCACCTGGAAGAGCAGTGCATAAATAAAACTGATAAAAAGTTTTAGGACTTGTGGAACGTGCATAATGTGCTTTATCAGAGATATCAGCTCCCATGCTTAAACACTGCCAGTGGCTGCCAGGGAAAAAAAAAAATAAAAGGTCTCTTATAAAATTATTATCCTGTCACTTAAGTCAACAGCAGTGATACCACGATAGAAGCCAGCAGTTATGTCACATTGTTTTATCACTGTAATTACATCAAGAACACAGTAACTGTCTGTGAGAGATAAGATGATGGAAACAGCTCTGCTGAAGCTTCCTGTTCACAGTGCTGGGATTTGCAGGCTGGTTTGGGGTTTGGACATTACATTCAATTACTGTCCTTGAGTGCTGAAGAGCCATGTCAGTGAAGAAATACAACCCGAGGGCTCCCCTGGCTCCTCCTGCTGCAGGTGGGGTTGTAGGAGTTATCAGGGTCAGTCCTGAGGATCACAGAGGACCAAATTAATGGAAATTGGCCTCTGGAGAATCCTTGGGCTTCACAGGCTGCTCAGGCTCCTAAAAATGTACAGCAGGGTGACATGAACACTCCCACAAAGTGGTGGAGGAGACCATGTAGCCACATTTGCTGAGCAGGAATCAATCGACCTTTCCCCAGGCAAAAGGGATATATACTCAGGAAAAGAACATTGTGTAGGCTAAGAAAGGACTTGGCATGAGAAAGGTAAGCAATTCTGTGCAGCTTGTAGAGTTGCAGGAAAAGGCACTGAAAACTCTTCTACTGACCCCAAAGTGACCTGCAGTCTTTGATCTCACACTTCGTGCAAAGTGGCATAATCCCTACGGACCCCACTAAATTCCCAAAAGGCTAACACCCTCCAAATGCTTCCTTCAAACTGGTAAATTCCTAATGCATCATGAGGTTGTCACTATTTGATGTTTTTTCCATCCCGCTTTCCCCTTTGCTCAGGAATATAGTGCAGTAAGGCTCCTTCAGAAACCCAGAATACTCCTTGCTCCTCTATCATGCCAGAAACTCACCCGTTTCTGTCCCTCTTTCCCATGGATTCTGTGTTTATTGTAAGTTGTTCTGAGGCAGCACTGCAAACAGCACACAGTACAATGGAGCCTGGGAAGCTGCAGTTGTGGCAGCTTCTGGTTGTCAGGTGAGACTGTGAAAACAGTAAAAATGAGCTTCAGAGAGTAAATAGTTGTTTGGGGTTTTTGCATGGAAAACACAAGCTGGGTCACAGACATTTGTAAAAGGAGAGCAGGTGCCAGACTGGCCCCAAACCCATTTTCCTACCATCCCAACCTCCCTCTTACTCAGCAATGCATGGAATGATGCAGTTATTAGACCTTCCCACACTTGGACACACAGGATTCAGGTAGGAAGGACATACAAAACACCTTCTGCCTTCACTTTGTGCTTTGATTTCCTCTGCTTACAGCAGGGAATGACAGTGGCATTGCCTGTGTTATTCCAGAGCCACTGCTTTTCAGGGCTGGCTGGACCATGACAACACCTCACTAACCTACAGAACAAGCACTTTTCAGCACTTCATTACTGTTATTTCAGGCTGCAGAGAAGTCCCAAGGGAACCTCAGCAGTGTAAGATGGATGCAGGGACCATCTTCTCTGCCAGAGGAAGATGATGCTGGGGAAAACCAAACTGTTTACTGTTTACTACTCTTCCCACAAAAGTTTGAAATAAAATATCCTCTTGTCTGAAGTCAAGAGCAGCAGTGCCGTTAAGGATGATCCGTCATGCCACAGAACTTTATCACGGTAATTACATCAGGAACAAGTTTACCATTTGAGAAAGAGGAAAGATTACAAGAAGCAATCCACCAAAACAGCTGCAGTGTCACAGCTGAGAGATATGCAGAGAAGAGAAATGCATTACACAGGAGCAGTTGAGAATGAATTCCAGGTGGGAAGGGCTGTGTGTTCCTAGATTGTGCTTTGAGCACTGGAGGGAATGACTGCTTACAGCCACGTGATCAATGGTCCTGCAAGCACAGGACTTTCATTTGCATGTGCAACTTTTCCTAATCATGCAAATGAGTTTCCAGAGGGCCTTCAGAGAAACACGGAATCACCCATAGCTTTTTAAAGATTCCCAAAGAAATTAACCTAACCAAAGTCCCTGACAGCTACAGAGACTGGAACTGGCACGGACCGAGAGAAGACTGCCTGCATGTCCCTTGACATCTCACATTAACTGCACAGCCATCAGCCTGGATGCTTGACCTGTCAGCAGCCCAGGGAAAAGACTTCTGCTGTTTTAAAGCCTTGTGGAAACACACAAGGGATGCTAAATT
Organism: Hylia prasina; assembly: GCA_013397195.1. Taxonomy (NCBI): domain Eukaryota; kingdom Metazoa; phylum Chordata; class Aves; order Passeriformes; family Sylviidae; genus Hylia; species Hylia prasina. The sequence continues at coordinate 505,325 of VYXD01002162.1, read as the reverse complement.
GAGATCTGGTGTGGAGCCTGTTGCCAGTATGGCAGGAACAGACACCAGTGAGAAAACATCCTTTTTTTCCCCGCAGAGCAGGGGTCACGTGTCACAAACAAAAGTACCTTAATTTTTTTTCTTCTTTCTTTTTGACTCATTAAATTCTTGAGGGGGAGCATCACATGACCCTCCTGAGAGAAAATGAAGGTCATTACAGCCATTACCATTACAGTGCTAAGCTCCCAGCAGCAATATCGTTTAAGGCTGTTCCCTCCACCCTGTGGTCACTCTGGTGTCTTGCCCATCACGGAAACGTGCCCTGCTCACCTCGTGTGACCCGCCAGGCATGTGCTGGAAGAGGTATTATGGAGGAGAGACATTTGGAGTGAATGGTTAAGAGGCAAAACACTAAAACAACTGAGCAAGAGCAAGATGAGAGAGCATGAACCACTGCCCTCCCAAGGAGATGCCCATTCACAAAGGGTGGACAGTCATTTGCAGGCCATGTGCCCTCACCTTCCTGGCACAGGCCTGGACAAAACTGTCATACAGCCTGCAACAAATTATCAGCCCAGTAATAAAGACTGCCCCCTTTTCTTTATGCCAAGCTCTGATCTACCTGTCTTAGCAACTCTAAACAACACACACACACATCAGTCAGCAGACTCCAGCCTCACCTGCTGACTGCTGTGATCCTGGATCCTTTCCAGGACAGCTCCAGGCCACAGCACAATACAGAGAAAACACCCATTGCTGGGGAAATTGTGCTATTATTGTGACAGATGGGTTCACTTATAGGCCTCCAGCTTGATATTTCCATGGTATCTCTAAATGCTGGTCAGCCAAGGATTCCCAGCCCTTCCATACTCAGTGCATAGGAACACTCCCTGCTGTGGGATACATCCTAATCAGAGCTACAAAGACTCATCCCCTCTGATCTTCAAAGCACTTTATCTCAGTGCCTAAGCAGAGCTCAGGGTGTGCAGATGCAGGCATTCACTTCTGCAGAAGCTGCATCTGGAGGAAGGCACAGAAACATGGAGCTCCAATGTGAGTAGAAATGTCACTGAACTGAAAGCTGATCCAGGGCCCAGTTTGCCCAGGAAAAAAGCCCAACAGCCATTTCATCCTCTCGTTGGGAGGCCTTTGTTGATTCTATTGCAAGTAACACTTTGATAGTAATGAGAAAGCCCTTCAAAGGTGTTCTAATTGGTGGTAATAACTTTTTAGATGCCCAAAGAAATTGGCAGAAAAACAGACAGGCTAGGAATGGAGTCAGGACAGGTGGGAGGGAAGTTTTAGGGGCAAATTGCAAAGGACAAACATTTTGCTTTTGTTATTGCATAACTTTCTGTTTAAAAATCATCAACGGAGCAGGAAAAGAGCATTTTACACGTGTGTATTTGCAGAGGGTGTAGAAAGTCAGCTCCCCAGAAGGATGGCTGCCATGTTGATTTATTAAATGTTCATTTATTAAACATTTATAAAATGTTCATTTATTAAACACACAGTAGACTGAGGTAGGATTTATGGCACCAGGTGTAAAATAAGTTGAGAGTGTAAAACACCAGCCAGCTTTCAAAGTCCTTTAAGAAAAGGTATCCATGATAACAATAAAATGGAGATGAGAGACCAGTTCTCTAATCAAGCTTCAGCTATGATACCCTGCCCCAAAATGTAGTTCCCCCATCTCTATTAGCAGACCACTGCTGTAGTTGTGGCTGGGTTCAGGTTAGAGCTTGAGCTCTTCTGAAATCCTAATGTGCCCTGAGGGGCAGCTCGAGGGCTAGGGCTCTATCTCCATGCCAGTATTTCACAGACAAATGCTCAGCAGTGTTTCCAAGGTCTCACCACCCCCAGCACAGGGATGTCGGAGCATTGGGCAGGTACTGCTTGCTGGGGCAGAGGGGAGAGCAAATTTTCCACAGAATGTTTTTGAGTGGCAAGGGAAGAACTTATCCAGTCACCACATGTGCTTGTAAAGACATCACTGTGTTCACCCAAGCGTTCAGATGGGTGAACACTAAAGAAAGGGATAAACACCTGCCACAAGAATGGTTTCTGCTTCTTCAGAAAATCAGATCTCCCTAACACAGGAGAGGCTCCATTGCAGACTAAGTTCCAGAAACACCAGGACAGCAGGGTCCCTGCTCTGCCTGCATCTGTCTGAGGGACAGTTTCAAAGCCTATGAAGCCTTTCTTATCTTCAGTGCTTTATATCTCAAGCACTTAGCCTCTATAGTCCGTGAAGCTCGTAAAAACAATGTCACATCCCCCATAACAACATCACTTGGACTTACCAACACTGTCCTGACAGCCTCTGGTCAGGGCCCAGGCAGGCTGACAATATGCTTCCCATGCACATCCTTCGACAAAAACAGAAGCACTCAGTACCCAGGGCTCTCAAGCTGATACTTTCACTCCAGCTTTAATCTCCAAAATCAATTAAAAGCAAAGCAAATAAACCCAAGAGATCATCTCCCCCCCACCTCGTTTCTTTCAGCTTCACAGGCAGGAGAAGAAATTATCCTTCCCAATATCACATTGAGAGCACGTAGCACAGATGGCTGTCACTCAGTCATTAAGTGCAGCTTTGCAATCCCACCTATCGCTCTATGAACCAGGATGATTTGTGCATACTCGATGCATGAGTAACATGCAGGAGCCATCCTGTAAGAAAAGTCATTATAGATAAAACAGCCAGATCCCCTGATAAGGCTTCAAAGGGGCTGGGAGTGTATTGCCTTCAAAAACATTGCCAGCCCCTCCCGAGATAAGTCCTGCTTGAACATGACTTGCACCCGGGCTCAGCCAAGCTCGCCTTCACACTCCAGAGCTCTGCTTCTCTCTGCTGTGGCTAAACAAATAATCTTGTCTGCAAAGCAAGGATGTCTGAACAGGGAAGAGGGAGAGCCCTTACAGTAAAATGCCTCTTGGGTCACACGCCAAGCAGACTTTTGTGACTGCAGGATGCAAAGGCACGGGTTGTCAGAGCTGGTGGATTTCCACCTGACACTGAGCTGAGTCATTTTACCTCAAGTCTTCACCTGTTGGTGGTGCCAGGGTCATCTCCTGGTTTGCATGCAATGCTGCAAGACAGCAGTGTTGAGTCATCCCATTCATTGCACCTTAGGCTGTGACCAGTCTGCTGAATTTTTTATTTGCGTGGAAGCCTGTCCAATGAGTCTGTGAGTCACCATTCACAGAGAGCTGCCAGCCCCAACTATGAGGAACACCTCATCCAAAAAGGGGATGAGGGGCCTATTTCTTGCTACAAGAGAATGATCAACTAAACCTCATTGCATATCAAGTGCTGGAGGAGAGGGGAGTATAGCACAAGAAGATTGAAAGCTTCTGTTTTGTTGGCATGTTTTATAGGAAAGCATAATAATTCAGCAATATTTTAGATATCTGAGATTTTATGAAAGGAGTCAAGTAACGAAACTCCCATCCTCCTTAACACATCCATAACACATTTCTGAGCATTCCCTTAAACCAGAGCCGCAGATACACCAGCTTGTTAATTATATTAAGATAAAGGGGAAATTTGGCAATTAAACTCCCATTTTTTGCATATGTCCCTGGTAGGCTTCTGATAACACTGTCTGCTGCCTGAAGGCAGCATTCCCCCCCACAAGTTTCCTGGAGACCCGCTGCTATGACTAAGCCTTCCATCACTGCCATGTAATCACGAGCTCACACCAGGAGGTAAAGCTGCTCAGACTGTGGCAGCCATTGTGACTTGAACTTTTCTCACAGAGCATCTTAGGATGAGTTTCCCTACTGCCAAAAGCTCAGCAAAGCAGGCTTTAATGACTCTGCCAGCAGGAGCTGGTGGAATTTTTTGCCCCTTCATCTAAGGGAGGTGATTCTTGAGGACCTGTATTCGCGTGTTGGCTCTGGTGGTTACTAAGGCTTGATCACTGGAACAGGAGAGGAGATGGAAAAGAGCAAAGCTGGTAATTTCATTCTGCTCACACACACCCCAACCTCCCTGAGCACACATGAACACGCAGTTAAGTGTCCAGCACATGCTGATTCCACTTCTGCCAGCCCATCCCTATCCAAGTTTAATTCTGAGACCATAAAAGTGACCTGAGTACAGTATTTAAGCATTGCTGTACTTTTGCCAGCAAAGACCAGCCAAGCACAGAGGGCAGTATGGGAGGAGAAAGATCTCCTCCCACAGGGATGGGACACAGCAAAAGCTCTCTCCATTTCTAGTCCCTACCATGTGCTTCCCAATAAAAGAAAGCAAACTCTGAACTAAGGCAACAGGGCTTCAGTGAAATCTGAGCCAAAGTGATGCTTAAACCTCTCCACATCCCAATAACACTAAAGACTTGTTGACTGTGTAATTCCACATAAGGTTTCATGGTAAAAGCATCATCAGCATGGTTTGTTTCACCAGCCCGGAAAAGCTGTTTCTCGGTTTGTTACCTCCACCCACGTGCCAACCCTCACCAACAGCTCAGAGACGAGGGAAGTGTTCCTTTCATGATACTGCACAGTATTCCCCAGACAAACACATTGCTTTACCTCAAACATTATTTAAGCATTTAGCTAGCTGCATCCTTTGTTTGTGTGTGGAAGATTGACTTTTCCTCTGCTTAGGTGAATTAAATGGCTTTTGCTCTTCCTCCTGCTCTCCAACTCCTCACAAGCAAACAGTCTGAAGAGCCCATATTTTCTGTCAGTTTCACCTGAATAAATTCTGAAGTTTGAAGCTTCTTCTGCTTCCATCCAATCTGACCCGAGAGACAAGTGGCAAGTGAGGCTGGGGAGAATGTAGGGAAAGCAGGCTTAATTAAATGAACTTAGAAATATGAAGCATCATGGTCAGAAGGTGAGATTTATTCTTTTCTAAAGATCAGGAGAAAGATGATGGAGGAAGTAAAAGAAGAGATAAAGGCTTTTGTTATTGAACAAAGTGGCCATCAAGAGGCCCAACTAAATTTTCATTATACCTTGATAATAACTATAAAAGGAGAGGGAATTCACCATCCCAGAATAATGAGGAAAAACACTCAATTTGAATTGTCCATAAATACCCTGTGCTTGGAGGCTTTGCACTTCTCAACATTTAAATGGCAGCTTAAACATAAAATAAAGACATGAAAGAGAAGGGAAGATGTGCCCTTAGGGAATAAAAAGCAGGAAAACAAAGATCCTTGTATCCATTCGATTTGATGTAAGCATTTGCCCTATCAAGAACTAATTAGGAGTGGAAAAATAAGCATCGGGGCGCCTGCAAGCGGTGGTTTGCTACGAGCAACATTTATTACGGTGAGATTTGAGTGCGTTACAGCCTGACAAGCACAAGCCTAGCCCAGCACCTTGGTAGTGCACAGGCTGCAGCCTCCAGCAGGGCTCAGACGTCTCTGCTCGCTCCAAGCCATTGGCACTGGGGAGCCCCCGCTGCCACCAGGGGCGGGGGCACAAAGCTTTGCACAAAAACTCCTCAAGGAGCACTCCTTGTCCACGAGCATCCAGCCAAACAGGCAAGGCAGACAAAGGCAGGAGGAAACGTATCGTGATCCCTGTTTCTTGTACAAGGAGCTGAGGCACGGAGAGGTGAGTGTGTGCTTAGAGCTCGAGTGCTGTGTCAGTGGTACAACCAACATGCCTTCCTTGTTTGCCTATACATGCTAGGAGGTCCTGATGCCTTTGTGAGCCCCAGGGTTAACTGCACAGGCTCCCAGGATTGTGTTTGTTCAGATTTAACAGCAAGCAGCAACCCCAATGCCCCCTCACTCCCGTGACTGCCACACCACCAGTGACTCTTAGAAAGCCAGCTAAGTTAAAACTGAAACACACCAGTGATATCTAAACAACTACACAAACCTTTGTACTCAGAGCAGAAACGAATCCTTAAACTGATCTTCAACTCCGTCCATCTCAAAGTTCTCTCTGAAAGAACAGTTCTTGCCTCCTGCTGCCTTGATGGGGAGTAAAACTGAGCTGTTCTGGGATGTGCTGAGCAGAGATTTTCCAACAGTGTCACCTACCAGCTACCCACCAGGGGATCACATTTTCCCAGTCTAAGCATCCCTTGGGGAGCATCGCCGAGTGGGACAGGCTCCATTTGCAGGTTCCAGGACATTTTTGCATCACAGGTAACACAGACACACAGATCTGCATCTTGTCTATGAGCTGTGATGCTGCCTCCAGAGACACGCCCTGGTACAAAGCAGCTTAAGGGCAGCTTCGAATTTAATGCATGAGAATGTTCTGCTCAACCTGCTTGAAGGAAAATCCTCTCCTCTCTCACGTAAAGAGAGATTTGTAAGCACAAGCTGCTACTTGACCCTTCCAGGATGCCCTTCTATAAATCAGGCTCGGGCTGACACCTTGTATGATGCAAACAGGGTCTTTAGCCATTACTTGAAATGGGGCCAAAATCATCAGACTTAAAAGGGATGAAAAGTATTTCCTCTGTAGTAGACTTATTCTTGATATATCTTCTCAGAGCCTTCCATTTCATTGTATTTACACCAAGCAGTTCTCCCTCAAAAGTCTCAGCTGCAGAACCCATGTCAGGAAACAAATCTGTCACTGGAGTGATCTATGCTGATGCTTGCAGCTAATTCCTTCCCCTCTCATATCCCCCACGTTGTTCAAGGGACAGTTAAAGAGCCCTCGAGATCTAGAGGTACATTTCCCACGAGGAAAAGAAACATTGCATAAAGTTCAGCCCAGGATACATGAACTTCCACAGTCTCTAACCACATCAAAAGCTTCACATAACTGGGAATACCCAGGGGAGCTGATCGGTCTAATAATCAGTCTCACCTTCCATGCAATTACTGGAGGAGTCAGGGGCTCTTATCAAACTCAGCTCTACCTTATCACCTCCTCACTGCCTCCCTCTTGCTTCTGACATCCTCTCCTGGAGGTGTTTCACTGTCAGCTTCTTGCAGCCAGATACTTCACAGACCTAACAGGAGCAGACAAACAACGTCTGTGTCTGAATGATTAGCTGATAATCACAGACATCGTCTTTGCCAAGTTTTTTGAATAGAGAAGCCCAGTTCAGCCTCCCTTCACCCCGGCATCCCGCTGCCAAAGCCCACAAATCACATCAGTGTTAGGGACGGGTGAAAAACAAAATCCAGCTCATATTGTCTGCCACCAAAAAGCTGCTAAATAATGCAAAGTAATGAAAACAATTTGGTTTGGATGATTGATTATAGGGAAATTGCTCATACCTCCAAAACGTGGCACTTCCAATCACATCTTTGTTTCATTTGTCAGCGAGGAAATTAAGTTCCTCTCCTGGCACAGAGCCTGTGCTGTCCTGTTAGCTGCCTTTGGCACACCGCATCACTTTGCAGCAGTTTCTTGCCCCTTTTGACACCTCACCTTGCCCCACCTATGCTGCCAAGCTGTGACCCTCTGGGACATGAGGTCTGGCTCCAGTTTATCAGACTACAGTGGCTCAGCACTTCACTGAGGCAGCTCTCCCAGCTGCTCACATTAACCCCAAATGGCACAGACCCATTCAGCACAAAGTGAAGCCTTGGAAAAGTCAAGAGGATGCCCAGCAACTGAGGAGTTGCAGTTCTCTCCAAGAAGGTCTTCCCAAAGTTGGAATTCCCTCCTTCACCTTAATGCAATTATGTAGTTTTAAACAGCGACTTGACCTTCAGATCTTGAAAGGAATGTCAGTAACTGCCTCCCACATGAAGAAGCAGAGGGATGAAAGAAGCACATTTGTGTCAATAAAGAGCAGAAAACAGTCCTGCTGGCACAAAAAATACTTCTCTTCCTCTCAGCTCCTAAAATCCAGCAACAAAAGGGATCTCCTAGTCCTACACTGTTCTATGACAGGCAGTAGTTCTCTATATCCTTTGAATTAATTTAGCAAGCTCTATTTTAAAAACAAGTTCTGATTTTTGCCTCTAGCATTCCCATTATGAAAGGCTGTTTCAGAACATTGCTGTTCTGACAGTTCGAAACTTTCTTTCAATTTCCTGCTTAATTTATGCCTGGCCAGTTTTGCACTCTTGTTGTTACAGCAGTGCTGTTCTTTGGTTTAAAGAGTTCCTTCTCCTCCTGATGTTTGCTTCACAATGACATATGAACAGAGCTGTCACATAAGGCACGTTCAACCTAGTTTTACTACTAAAAGATGAAGACTTTATCTATTTATAGATGGGTTTTTAACTCCTCAAGGAGATGTCTGTGTTTTTATATTGTGCTTAATTATAGATACATATGGCAGAAAGGCATTCTGTGGGATCATCAGAGGCAGGATCAAATATATTTAAATAACTCAGATAATAGTTGTTTGTCAAATATAGTTAAATAACACTTGTTTGTGTAGCCCATTCCTAAAGCTCACTAAGAAAGAAGATGCCACATCTTTCCTAGACAGCCTGTTCTAGTGTCTTACCCCTCTAGAGATTAGAAGGCTTTTTCTAATAAACATCTTAAATCTTCACCATGAATTCAATCACTTTATTTTTCTTACACCAGTGACCATAGAAAATGACTCATCATCAGCCTTTTTGTAAGTGCTCCTTCTGTGAGGAAGACTGACTGCATCCCATTTCCATAGTTGCTCTCTTAAAATGAACTAATGCAGTGCCTTCAATCTTTGTCCGCAGGACTTGTTTGCCTGACCTCTTATCATTCACTTGATTTGTTGTTAGGCTTTTCTTCACCCTGGGCTCTCCAAATTCCTTAATGGGTGTAGATAAAGTTCCACATCAGTTCTGGACACCCGCACTGGACTGAAGCCCTGTCAGCCCCAAGCAGGTTGTAATAATTGCCTCACGGGTCTGGCAAAGAGCACTCTTGTTAATACAATCTTGGATACAATGAGGTGTTTTGCAGCAGCCTTGCAGGTTTATTCATATTCTACTTGTGAACCAGAGCAACCCCAGCCCTCTCCAGATGCCTCATTGTGTATTCCCTGTTTTGTGTTTGTGTATTCTGCTTTGCCTGCCCCAGAGGAGTGTTTTGCACTTGTCTTAATTTCATCTCTTTTGCTTTCAGGCAGGATCTCTCATTTGTAAGGATTGCTGTAAGGGCTGAGCCTCCCTCTCAGGGTCCTGTATTTACCTGGCACAATGACAGGCAGTGTTTAAGACCCCTGAACGAGGAGGCACCCTGCCCTTCCATCACAGCTCAGCCAGGATATGGATGCAATCTCCACAACTAGTTACATTGCTCTTCCCATATTATTATTAGTGATATTCAATAAACTTTTCTTATTCCTGATCTTTAGAGATTATTTCCCCCAAAACAGCTCATGTGCTTCACCTTCTAGGCTGTACCTACAACATCCATCACATTCCATGATTTCCACCTTTCAGATATCTGAACGTTCCCATCTGCCACATGACACTGCCCCTTACTCTATGGCCCTACTCACCCTTGCCAACACCCTAAATCAGCCACAGCCTTGAGGTGGGAGCTTCACTTTCCCCAAAGCAGCTGAGTGACACTTTTCAAAGTTGGAATACACCAATGCACACTTGAACACAGGTTTCCTCTGAAGACAGATTAAATCAGGGGTCAGAGAACAAACTTACATTCTAGTGATTGTGTCCCCACAGGTATTCTTCTGCTCTGCTTCCTAGGAGAAGTACCTCTCTGCACCCAAGTGTCCCTCTCACATCCAGCAAGGTTGAACAGGGCATTTAAAAGCTCTCAGGAGACCCCCTGGCTACACTGCCCTGGGCTGAGTATATTCCATAATGAGGTCCCCAAAAAACATCCCTGCAACAAAGAGCACTCCAAGAGAAAGAGCCCTGGGACCCAGCCAGTGCCTTGTCACAGAATAAAAAAACCTCTGCACGATCCCAGTGGACAGGGGAGAAGTAAGGTAAATGCTCTCATCACCCACCCACTATTGTTTCGTTTGACTTAGACCCAGTTGTCCCCTCCCTACCACCTCCCAGCTCAATTCTGGGGAGGGACAGAGGCCTTTAAAGCTGCTAAGTTGTGAAGAGCAAAACTTTTTAAATATCATTTCCCTGAAGGATATGGCACTGTCCTGGCATGCTTTCACCTGAGGATTTTTAAGTGCCTTACAGAACTGTACCTCCCATGGCACTGCACTGAGGGGTGATCCAGTCTGTGTATGAGGCTTGGAGATGCTGCCTCAAGTCATTTATTTTGGAGGCACAAGACCAGCAGAAATCTGCTGAGGGCCCAGCTTGTAAAACCCTTACTCAGAACCAGAACTAGTGTGACAGCAGGTTTAGGGTGGAATATAATACAGGTTGGGACCAGGATTGTTAGGTCTCTTGGGAAGAGCTGTGTGTGCTCAGGAACTGGGGGAGATAGAGGCTGGGTAATTGCATCCTTGCACCTCTTAGAGAGCCCTTCTGCACTCCATGAGTGTAGGACAAGGAGTGTCCTTCCCTGGAGGCTGTCAGAGGCTTATCAATGAAATGACAAAACAAAGAATGAAGCCTTAGTGCAGCTGGGTGCTGGTGTGCCTGCAATAAGGGGGAATGAGCCGTGCACCAGCAGGAGCGCTGGGCTAAATGGAGCAAAACGAAATCAGGTAGAGCTGCTGCTCCCCCTAAGAGTGATCCTTCAGGATTTGGCTGGAAAGCTGTTCCAAAGCGCTGCCATGGACAGAATGCTGATTCCAAGCCCAGCTCTCACCCACTGACATTTTGCAAGTGGTGTTTTCTCGTGCCTGCTCGAGCATGGAGTGAGCCTTCCCCCCTTCCCTGGTGCTGCCTGCTCTCGCTCTCACGTCTGCTCCCCATTCACGCTGACGTAGGGCAGGATCTTTCCTGCTTGCCAGAGGTGTGAAGCCAATGTAAATTACTTTCCTTTTTGCATTGAGGGAAAGTCTTATTATCAACCTGTCAGATCCAGACAGTTGCCAAGATGCTTTATAAGAAGAATTAAATCAGGCTCAATCTCAACAGATGGATTCTTGCCCCTCTTTGGGGGCCCCATGCAGGGCTCTGGCCTTTGCCAGCAGCAGCAATGCACATCAGCAGTGTTTTTTATTTTTTCTCTCTCAGCTGAGCTTTATCAGTCAAAGCCAAGCATGTGTGGGAGACTGCAGCAGCATAAAACAGTCCACTATCATCAAAGAGTAGGTCATAGGAAAATTGTTTCCCAGGCTTTTAGCCAGGGACATATCACAATGAGCTGACAGAGGAATTACTTGGTTTCATCCTTGAAATGCAGCCCTCACCATTATTAGAAATTGATGGTCAGTAGGGACCAGCACAGCCCCCAAAGCAATGGCATGCCAGAAGGGAAGACTGCACCCCTCACAGATAAAATAAATTAAGTGGGAATCTTGCAAAACAGAATGGGATTATCAGTTTATAATCCAGCCAAGACAGAAACACAGCCCCTCTCTGGCTTGGTAGGTTCCCTCCATGGATCATGAACTCTGGGTCACAGTGGAAATGGCAGTGCTGGCACTGCTGTGGCAGTGGCCAGGGAAGTTATAACTTGTTCTGGGGGAGGTTCATTGTCACAGCTGACTTTTCCAGCACTGAGTATCAGTATTTTTCCTGTGTCCTGAGGCTTGATGAGTTCCCAAGTCACAGTTATGAGGATGGCATTCAAATCCATGTGAAATTCAGCAGCCTCCAGGCTCCATAAGCTACGTGCATTTTGTCTTTCTCCATAGGGGTGGAAAAATATGTTTTAAAGCCCACAAATAAAATGAATAGCTCCTCAGATCCCTTCTCATCTGCTCTCCCATCTTCCAAGCCTCTACAATTGAATGTACCACAAAGTGTCTGTGTAGGAGTGATTTAATGCCATGACAAAGCATTGTCTCTCTGAGGCTGGCGTCCTGGATGACATGGATACATGGTGAGGGCATGATTCAGACCAGAAAATCCACTTCATGCCACCATTCCTCCCTTCCCTGCTTCTGCAATCATCCTTGGTCACTTCTGTGTTTCCTCTTCCCAAGAGGGAACTGTCTCCTGTCTCCTCAGTGCGAAAACCTTTGAGACAAGAGAAGTTGCAGAAACAAAAATAATACAGACATAAAAAAACCTTCTCTTTAAAAATACCCAAATGACAATTTAGAGCCGACTTTTATGATGGGAAAGGAAAGCTCTTATTTGAATACCTTATGCTCACTGCCTTTGCTGGTTGCTTCTCCGTGGAGGAAGGTTTTGTTAAATTCAGAAGTGATTAAGGCAGTGGAAATTAGAAGGTAGTAAGAGTCTTTCCTTCTCTCATCATTCCCATCCTGTTCCTGCAGCCCACAAACTGAGATATGGCTGTGCATGGTCCCAGCTGCATTAAGCAGCTCTGGTGCCAGTCACAGGCACTCACACTCCCAAGCAAACGTGCTCCTGGGCCATGCTGATGAATTGTCTCATGCAGAACTGACACATTTTAAGATCTAATTATGATGACAAAGCTCTGAACAGTGTGGAGCAGACTCTCAGCCTTTGCTCATCAGTGCCCAACTGCTCCCACTGATTCCTTCTCTTGGAGCAGCAGTTTGTTAGCTGCAGGAACCGTCTGTTGTTTTCAGCCTGGGAACTAACAAACTCAGAGATGTTCAACCCAGGATTTGATTTCTGCCTGACAGAAGCTCAGATTTGATGCCCAGACCAGAGTCCATGACATTCTGGGTATTTGGGTTCCAGTCCTTTGTGAGCCAGTCAGTTCATGGCCTGGAAGGTTACAATTCTGCCAGGGATCAGTGGCTTTTCAAATGGGATCAGGTAACTGGATGCAGACAAAAACAACCCCACATTCCTTTCTTTTGCTTTATACATAAATAGCCACTGTTCCATAAACCCTGCTGCCAGGAAGGCCTGCAGCAGTGCTCTCAGGAGGAAGCTTATTCTGTTTGTCCTTTAGCAGGGGTGCCAAGGCATCTTGGATTCCTCCAGAGCTGCCGTTCGCTTTGAGCTGGCAGGATTAGGATGGTCTTGAAAAAGCAACAGTTCATCTATAGCTTTTATAGGCCAAGTGTAATAGGAAGTGTCCCCTTGCCAGGGTGTTCTGAGGAGCCTGCAAGGCATCAGCCTCCATCCAGGCTGGCTGGAAGCTTCTCCAAAATCAGCCTACACTCCTTGGCAGAACGGCCTGTCACTAATCCCTAGGAAACAGCCACCTTTGAGAGCTGAAAAATAGATGCTATTTTTATAAACAGCAAGTTAATAACCCTTAAATTCCTGTATATTAAAACAATCGAGTCTCTGCTTTACAGCTGCCCTCAAACTGGCTTTTCCTTTTCATTTACCTGTTTCCACACACCTCAGTTCTGGCACAGACTGGCACATCCAGACAGTGCCTGCAAACCAAGTGAGCTGTGAACCTTCTGAAGGCACAGATGAAGAAACACAAAGGTTGTGTGCAGACACTTTGTGCTATTGGTCTTTTGCTCACAGATGAGCAACTCCAGCTGGAACAAAAGCATTCAGCATAACCAAACACCAAGGAATAAATTGTTGGGTATTTCAGCACACCACATTCATGTCTCTCCCCCTTGTTAAATCTGTCTTTTTCCCATGGTCATGGGCAGCACCGAGGTCTCTGTGACAGTTTTTAACACAAAAGAATTTCATGCGTTGAAACTCTGGAGAGGAAAGTCACAAATAAAAAATAAAATTGTTCTCATGACAACACACTACTATTGCCTGGTAATATGGCTTTTTTTTTGTTTTGTTTTTTGCACAGAAATCTTGTCCATTAAGTACTTCTCACACTTTCAGCAGAAGCATTCCTGTTTTTAGAAGCGTGGGACTAATTTACTTCCTCTACTACTTTCAGTTTAGCTTTTGTAGTATGGAAAAGGAATGGCACCTAAAAGTCAAGGATGTTTCCACTGAATCAGTGTGTTTGCCCCAGTGAGAAACCACCTTGATGGATCAAATCTATCAATCCACTAATCATCAGAAAAAGAACATTTTGGTGAGAAGCATCACCATTAGGGTCATGCAAGCTTTCACTTAAATGAAAAGATGCCTGTGATTTCATGAGAATCTGGATCTAGTCTGCAAAAAAAGCCCTTCCCATCCAGCTACAGAAACACAAGTCAAATGTTTGAGACTTTATAATTTCATTGCCAAGTGTCACCTTACCTATTATCCATCTTCCCTTACCTTGTGGTGCTCTGAGGCCCCCCGGCCCCCAAGACGTCAGGTAGAACATCTTTATACTTGGCTGACATTTCTGAATTTGGTTGGAGATTAAAGGCCAGGGGAAGGGAAAAAAAAAAAAAAAAAAAAAGGAAAAATAATTTCTTATTTGAAATTCAGCTCTGGTACAATTACAGCCTGGGGTAAAGGCTCAGGTTGGTTTTATTTTATCTCAATGGCTTATTTCTTCTTTCAGCTGCCCTCCTGTCCTTGCACTTGTTCTATAGATACATAGAAATCAAGAAGGCCTTGAATCTGCAGTCCCTCATTAAACAAGACTCAGAGGCCTTTCAGACCAAACACAGATATCTCTTTATTTAAAGGCATCCATGTACTGTGGGGCCCAGTGACTTCAATCAGCACCATGACACTACAATAAAGATCATAAATTAAAGAATATTTTTGAACCTGGCCTCGATTCCCTATGATAAAAAAGCAGAAGTTTAAAAAGGTGAAGAAACACTCAGTGCACTCTGTTGCTATCATCAGACAATCCCTCTAGCTCAGCAGTCTTGGGTTTTATCACACACACACAGAGCTCACAAGATAGCAATCAATTAAACATTTTTTGCTAAAGCATTTAGTCAGAATGGGAACATCTGGAGTTGTGATTCAATTGTCCAGAACTTGCTGCCTGATAATTAATATTCCTTCAAATGGCTCTTCTGTCAAGGTGTCCCTCTAATTTCCAGCCATTCCCCTGTGGCTTGGAAACACGACTGAGTTATTGCTCATCCCCCAGCCCAAGACTTGTGTAGGAACAAGGGAAAGAGATGAGATGGAGGACTTATGTTTCAGCATTGCCTCGGGCACATCCACCAGACTCTGCATGAAAAATGTCACCTCACTCCAACAGCAACAAGAAAGAAAACACTTGAGGAAATGTTCCAGGAAAAGAATTTGTATTGCCTCAATGGGACAAGTGCAAGGAGGATGAATTCACCATCACCAGACCTCACCTCCTGTTCCAGTATCTGTATTTGATAACTCTAAAGGGCCTCATCCTTCAGTGGCCTCTGGACCATGCTCTGGTGCAGCTCAGGAGTGCAGCTTTTGCCATCACTAGGCAGGCCAAGCTTTACATGTGCAAATTCAGGCTTTCCAGGCATAAACTGACATAATTGTTCCACACTTGGATGGTGGTTTCTGCTCCTTAATTCAGCCCTAAAAGCCTGTCCAATTGAATTATTAGCATTTCACTCTCCCATCAAGTTCAGGGAAGCCAGGGAATCCTTCAGCTGTCTGAAAAATGTCTTATTTCTATGAAATTTTGCTTTCTAGTTGCAAGGAAACAAACTAACTAGGCTGGAGAGAATGCATAGACCCTACATCAAGCAGAAATATGCTCATAAATCTTGCTAGACCGTATGTCAAGTACTGGTAATGAGCGGCTGGATATCTTTACCGAAGAAACTCGTGGTATTTCTCAACTTTACCTGAGTTATTTTGCTATTTTTTTTCCTTAATTTTGCCTCAGACCATCTCTGCCCAGCAGGTCTACATGCTGGTTTAAGGCCCAGTCCTATCTTCACAAATCTGTCTGAAGGCGTCTTCTATGATGTCTTCATTGAGCTCTGCCCCAGAGAAGGGTAAGAAAAATCAAAATGCCTACACAGTCTGCAAGTCCAGCTCTGTCTATTTGGTTTCAAGTGCATTTCCAATCTCTTTAAGCTTCCAACAGGGAGAAAGGGATCTTATTCTGTGCAATCTCATTCACACCTCTTCTCCTACTGCTGTGGAGGCATGATGTTGACTTTTCAGCAAACAGAGCTTCATTCCGCAGGGTCTCTGCATTGCTTGCTTAGCTGAGCCCCATCAAATTATGCTCAAATCACACTAAGACGAGAGAAAAATCAGAATATGCCCCTTTCATACCTGGCTTTTGTATTTATTTGCCTCTGATAGAATTTATCATCCAGAGGAATTTCAGTTTTTACAGAGCTGTTTCTTTTTCCCCTCTGTGATTTGGGTCAAATCCTATTACCAAGCTCTGCTGAATTTGTTGCATCGCTGTCCCCAGGCTGGTGGGGATGTGGAAGCAAACATTGCTGAGCTGTGCTCCAAATCCAAGCTAAGAACACCAAAAGGGCTGTAGAAAAGAGCTGAGGCATCCCAGCCCAGCTCCAGGGAAGCTGATGAAGCAGGCACAGAGCAAGTAACAGTCAGCCCCTGCAAGCTCTACATTTCCAGACACTGACACAGAGACTCTTCTGGGTGCCCTGCTCTCCCTTTGAGAGATGTGCTGGAGCCATCAGTTTCTAAATCAGAGCAGACATTGGGCCAGGAAGAAATAGAGGATGACAACAGAAGGTCAAATGGACAGGAGAGGTAAAATCACAAGGAAATAAAGAGAAACGAGGCTTTTTATTGGGTCTATTCTGATGATGCACAGGTAGGAACACAACAAGAGCTGCTCTGACATGTAATTCAGGCTGACTGCTGTTTAGAAATGGCTGTGTTTCTCCAAAAAGAAAGCTTGTTGTCCTCATTTCTGGCTGTGGAAAAGAAAGTGGCCAGGGTGCATCACCTATGCGGGCCAAGAGGCTGGAACTTTGAAACAAAAGGAGGAGCAGCTCAGGTCATCTCAGGGAACATATTTGTAGCACATTTCACTGTGATCTTCTACTCCCCTACTTCATTCAAAGAAACTCCAGTTTTAAATGAGCATCTTCAGCATGGAAAAGGAATCCCCAAGGATACATCAGAGAGCAAATGGGAAGGAAACAGTTCTTTGCAGTAAGGACACCACCTTCATTTTCACCTCAGCTCATTCCCATGTCTCCTTCCTCCCCAAGGTCTTTTTTTGTAGCCCTGCACGGGTACCCCTCAGCCCCTGTCACATCAAGCACTGGCTCCCAGTGGATCTCTCTGCTCCCTGAGGTTCCCTTGCTCAGGGAGCCCCTGTGCACAGCATTCCTCCACAGATCATGCTGGCACCCCTTGGCAG
Source organism: Hylia prasina (assembly GCA_013397195.1). NCBI lineage: Eukaryota > Metazoa > Chordata > Aves > Passeriformes > Sylviidae > Hylia > Hylia prasina. The sequence goes on along the minus strand of VYXD01002162.1, from coordinate 488,297 downwards.
CTGAGGGCTGGTGTGGGTTACAGTGCCTTTAAATCTCCCCTGGCATTTAAACCCATTTAAAAACTCCCCGGAGCCTTTAAATGACTCATGCAATCTGTGGAGAATGCACACCTTGGAGCATATGGCCCATGTGCTGACTAACACTGTGGGTAATGTCAGTAATGATGCTCCACCCTGCACACGAGCTGGGCTGCAGCTCCACTGAGGAGATCACTGCAGGCCTGGGTTGTATTTTTAATGTGTAACATAAAAGTAAAGATATAATGGGTTTCTGTTTTCAAACAAGCTTCCAACTGTGCCACCTGGAAGTCAAGGAGATGTGGGAGGACAAAACCCAAGCCATTAGGTTATAAAAACTTCAGGAGAAAGCCAGATAGCATTGATAACACAGGTCTCTGTTCTTCAAGGTGGTGCTTCTCAGGATGTCCTCCAATCTCTGGGAACGCTCAGGGTTTATTCCTCTGAATTGCTACATCTAGTGAGTTTCCTGCTCTTGGAGTGGGCTCAACAAATTGCCTCTTGGTAGGGAATAACAAGTCCTGAAGGCAAACCAACAACTGCACCTAAAACCTCAGCCCTGTGAGACTATATTTATTTTCTGTATCAGTTCTGGAGCTGAGGCTCACAGGCTTCCTGCTCTTACAACTCACAAAGGAGAAGATTTGCATCTCACATGAGGGATACCCGAGCTGTGGGTTGATTTAGTAGCTGGAATTTTGTGGTGTGTAGTGAAGAGAAACTCAGGGAAGATACTTGGCAAAGTAAATTGCCCAAACCAGCCAACAGATAGTCTTCTCCCTTTCACAGCCTCTAATGAACCCTTTGCTCCTTATCAGAACAGCAAGGGAACAGACATCCCTCCAGCACATAACCAGCCCCTCTCTGAGGACCAGGAGATGAAACCTTCAGCAGTGAGCTACAAACATGGAGTATTTCTGAACTCATTTGTCTGCTGATAGGATTCAGGCCTTATTCCAACCTGTAAATGGGATGTGCTTCACTAGTTTTAAATCACTCAGCAGGTGATAAGTGGTTAACGCCTGGAGCCCTGAGGTGCCTTCAAAACATAATTGCTTATTAAAATAAAACAATAATTAAGTGGAAGACACAGAACCCTGTGACTTCTGAAAACTGGATCATTTTTTATAATGAATCACTGAGGCTGGGAAGAGATGAGGGAGAAGGGCTAAGCCAGAGACCCAAGGGCACACACTGCTCTGGAAGCTGAGGAAGGGAAGAAGAGAGAGGGCTTGAAAGCACCTTGGAAAGGATGCTCCAGATGCCAGCACAGCAAAGACACAGCTGCATTTAATGGGCAGAGAAGGACATTCAGGTTTGTGCTGGGGGCAGAAAAACTTTGTGCTCAAAAGGTCTGAAATCAAGAAAACTGTGGCTCATTTTCAAGCTGTTGGAGGAAGAAGTTTGCTTGGTGACAACTCCTGCCTTGTCATGTGGCAGTGGCCTTGATAATGTGGATAGAAGGTCACAGCTTCTCAGTTCCCTTCAGGCTCCAATTAAACTCTCTCAATAACCATCTCCTAGATCAGGCTCTGCTGGAGTCAGCAGATAAAACAAATTTTTCACCTTCTTAGCACCATCCGTCAGTGATTGATCATGTCTGTGTGGAGACCTGTAGGCCAGAGACTCAAACAGTACATCCCTCACAGGGTTTTTGACATCTGGGGTGCAGGAAATAGTTTATATTCTTGTATTCCCCCTTTCTTCTCTCCTTGCAAGCACAGAAACCAGAAATCTCCATCTCTTTCAGGCAAGAAACATTGCCCACCCCAAGAGCTCTGATTAGTCAGAGTAAAAACCACTGCATTAACTGTTCAGTAAGTAAATACCTGATTGTTTTCATCCTCTTCACACCACAGTATGAGCTGCATAGTTTTAATCATGCCTTTGGGCTTAATCCTGATTATTTCATCGCAAACTGCAAGAACATATCATTACTTACAGTGCCATTCTAGGCTTCAGTCAGTCCTCCAGGTCAGCAAGCAATGAGGGAATCATCATGTGGTACCAGCTCTTTGTGCCCCTGCTTCTCACATGGTGGCAAACTCCTGCAAGCCCTGAGTTGAGAAATAATGATAAAGCATCCATGTAATAACTTAGGTCCTAAATTTTCAACCCTTCAAGCTTTGCATGCTCTTTGCAGCTATAATCCCACAGAAGAGGGGCAGGGATAGACAAAGGGTTGCCCATATAACCCTCCAAACATGTAACTTGTTTACAAGGGCGCCAGGTAACAAGGAGTTGGTGACACATGCAGGAGGCTGACCCCTACACCAGGCAGAGTATCAGGCTAACTTTGCCTGTGGTGTAGCAGCTTGAAAATATTTTATCTTGATCCAGCTCCAAGTGCCACATAACAAAACCACCCAGTGTTAATTGGCCCTTCATTAACAAGCTCAGCAGAGAGTCAAGGCTGGAAGGGGAGAAGTTGTCTCTGAAGTGAACTTCTTCCCCTCTCCTTCCAGGCCAGGGTGAAGAGAAAACCAGACTCCACTCTCTGCCCTCCAGCTCCCACTGTCTGTCCCCAGAGCTCCCCATACTGGTAGGAGATGCCAGACAATTTTGGCTTCTAAACATTTCCACATTAAAAATGACTGCCAGCACTTCAAGTGATCTCCGGCCTCGGCAAGCAGGAAGGAGGCAGCACGCAGCTATTTTTAACCTGGGCTCATTTCTTAGGGAAGAAATCATTCATAACCTGTGTGCATGCAGTGCATTGGATACAAGGCAGGCTGGGCTGCAAGCACTCCTTAATGGAGCTGCTCTCCTCACTGGGAGTGAGGGCCCTTTGCCCTGTCCTACAAGGGATCACAGGGAAATACTGGAGGTGTGAGTTTACCTGCTCTGTGCCCACCTCTGCAGTGGTAGGAGAGGAAGAAGGGGCTTCAAGACACATCATAGTTTTGTCATTAGCTGCCCATCTCTCATTTCATCCTCCCTCATGCTCAGAGCCCATCCCTGTGACATTCTTGGAACTCCTGCTCCTGTTCCCTGCAGCCACACCATGAACACACAGAGTTCTCTTCTAGGAGGTTCTCCTGTGAAACACAGACCTAGCTTAGCCTGAGGAAATTCATGAGTCTCTCCAATCTACTCTATGTGGGGAAAGTGCAGGTTTCCTGAACTTGACATCATTTTCCTGCTGCCCTGTCACTTCTCCTTACACTTACATCCTTTGCCATAATCAGTGGTCAAATGCTTCTGGCCCAGGAAGGCACAGATCACTTTCAACTGCAGTTCTGGTAATTGGGTTTGGCAGGCAATATTTGGCCCTAAGACCTTTCTCATCTCTTTGATTTCACTTTTATATGCTCAAGGATTTCAACTCTAAAGGTAAAAAAAGACTATTATGATCTTCTAATCTGACCTCCCACTCAGCTCTGGGTGTAAAAATTCACCTGGTGGTCCTACAATGAGCTCAAGAACTTGTAGTTGAGCTGGAATGCCACTTTCAGAAAAGTGATCTGAACTTGAGATACTGGATTTAAGTAGCAGAGAGCTTGCCTCATCTCATAGGCAACTGTTCCAGGGGTTCATCATCCCATTGTTAAAAACGTCCAGCTCATTTGACAATTGGAAATCAATGTTAGACAGAGACATTGGATCTTGTTACATCACTTTCTCCACAAGTCTAAAAAGTCTCTAACACTCAACATTGTTGTGGGTTTTCCCGCCTCAAACTGTGAACAAGTTGCTCCTAGAATCTGCAGTGTGCCAGCTTCAGAGCAGAGTACATATAACAGATACACAGCAGCTTTAAAATGTGCTGGTTCATCGTCAGTCTCAGCCTGAGCAGTTTGGCTTTTCAGTGTTTTTCTGCTTGGAGAGCCCCTCTCCCATGCCCGTCCCTAGGATCAGAGGGATTCTTTCATGCCCTCACATCTCCTATCTCAGCCAGCTCAGAGTTGCCACATTCCCCTCATCTCCTCCCAAAAACTCTTTTGCTCACATTAAACACAAAGGCCAGGTTAACAAATGTGTGCTTTTGGGTTGTATGAGCTTAACCCTCCTGCTGTGTTTCAGACTCCAAAAAGCTTGCAACACCATTATGAAAACATACGGTTCAGTTTAGCTGCTTAAAATTAGACTGTGAATCTCCAGGTCCCTTGGGATGGGTGCATGCTTTGGGGAGAAGAGGAAAAAAAGAAAGAGACAAAGCTCAGAAGTCAGCCAAAATACTCAGGCTCTGAGCTTAGCTCACAAACAACTGCAGAGCAAGTTTTCAGTCTGCTGCCTGAGGACTCCTGGGATCCACAGACCACTTCTAAGGGCTCTCAACAGGTAGTTTTGAGAGCAACAAAGCCATAAATTCTTGCAAGAAAATTCATCATGCCACTCAAAAACTTTTGGGGCCCATATAGCAAATGAGGATGAAAGCTATTGATTACACGATAAGGGTGTAACAAGCTGAAGAGGACCTTGAGTTCCTTTTCCTCCATGACAAAGAGCATCACACCTCAGTTAAGAAAGCACAGACACTCCAGCTGTCCCAGGAAAGCAATTGGAAAACTAAATGTATCTCATTAGAATGCAGCTTTTTCTGGTTGCTCACACCAGACCTACAGTCTTCACACGTAACTCCCCCCAGAAATATCACAAAGGAGAAAGAAAACTATCACAGGCAATAGAGAAGTTGTCATTTGAAGGGGATCAAAGCCAGGAACACATCTTAAGCCAAAGTCAGATAGAGTTTGGGGGGAAATCTACCCCAAAACTCAATCAAAAAGCCCTCTGTTTATCCCAGCAACTCTAAACCACAGATCCTCCTGCACAGGCCTTTTCAGTGAGTAGAGGAAACTCAGGAGAGGGATGAAGTGATGCCAGGGGCCAGCTTGGCCCCTTTGCTGGTCTGCACGTCCTCGCCCTCAGCTGAGAAGTTGGGTGTCCTCTCCTAGGCAGCTGCCCCTTCTCCCCAGATTTATTCTATGAGCTCTTTACTTCAGTAACCAGAAATACATCACATGTTGAACTTGCTGTTGTGTGGAAGGAGAGAGTAGAGATCAGAGGGATTAACAAGGATATAAATAAGTGGTGCATCAAAACAATCGTAATGAAAATTGAGCTGTATCATAAGGTCTTAAAATCTCTTCTTTCTCTCTTCAGATACTGTGGTGTGTGCACACTTCCATTTTTCCCATGGCTGTGAGTCCCACACTGCCAGAGCCTGAAGCCTCTTTTCCTGAAAAGAAATATGAGACAAATCCTTTTTTTTTTTTTTTTTTTTTTTGAGAAACGGGACAGAACAATCTTATTATGAATCCCTAAAGCACGACTTCTGTGATCCCCCATCTGCTTTCCCACAGGATGGCACATATTTACAAAACACCCCTTGGAAACAAGGGAAAAGAAAGAGAGCAAGAAAGTTGCCGTGAAGAAATCCAAAGTGATGGGAAGATCTTAGGGAAGCTGTTGCAATGAATAATCAGCCCATTTAATATGGAACACTAATGCACAGCTGCTGAGGAAACTTGTCCAGCATGCTTCTGCAACAGCAAAAAAGGCCTCTGAGGTCAACCTGGTGCCTACATTTTGTTACAAAGGAATTGTCTCATTGCAGAAACTTCTGTAGTCTTCAGTGTTAACCTCTTTCCCCTACAGCCAGTCAAGCTACACAGCTCTCTAGTCTAGAAACCCTCGAACAAGATGACCAACAGAAAATGGATTAATAAATCCAACAGGAAGAGTCTGTTACTGTTGATCCTAGATTTATATTGGGAATAATCTGTTTTTTCCCCTGAGCAGAGTATAGCAGGCCAATGATGCAGAGCAGGACTCACCTTAAGACTAAGAATGTTTCAAGTTCCCTTTTTCCATCCGATTTGTCTTTCTCTGCCTTGAAATCTCAGGCTCATTGGGGCTGAACCTGTCAATTCCCTTCGCCAGGGTGCTCCCGTGGTTTCGAGTGCCTCAATACCTTATATTCTCAGACTAGAAGGACCTTGATCCTGCAGGTAAAACATGAGAAACTTCAAGGATGGACGAGGACAAGGCAGAGAAGAGAGAACAGAGACCAGGAAAGCACTGGAGTGCTTGGGCAGAGCACACACACCCAGAGCCCAGAGCTTTAAGGCACCATTTAATCCTTCCATGCAGGGCACTGGATGGTGGCTCAGGCAGCTCTCAGGCTGCAATGGAAACTATTAGTAAAGCAGTCCAGGGTCTCTGGAGGAGCCATAGAGCTTGCAAAGTAACTTGGAGAGATGGCTGAGGAGAGCTGTGAGCAGGGGTGGCTCCTTGTTTCTAAAGCATCCTCACCACAAGCTGAAATGAAGTGACTTGTGACTCAGGAGGTACCTGCAAACCTGAGGTCATGTGCAAATGGGCCCCAGCTGACAGCCAGATCCCAGAGTGAAAAGCAGTGAGAGAGCTGTAATTTCAGTTCTTGGGCACCTACATGAGAATTTCGGTTCTCGGGGCTTTCACTTTTCTAAGTCTGTACCTCTGAAAACGGCACCTCAAACAGGCCTCAGCACTTGCTCATAACTTCCACAACCTGCCTGGCACACCCCCAGCTAGAAAGCTTCTCTGCTTCTCTTAGGATTTGGCTCAGAAAACACAAATCCCAGCTTCAGGCCAAGTGAGCACTTTGTGAACCGTTCTGCGAGTCTGGCCTGAGTTCAGCGTGCAGATGATGTGTTTTCTGTGGGAAGAGGCTAAGCCAGGCTCATCCACACAAAGTGCAGGCTGGTTGAAGGTAAAGCTGATACAGCCTGAATGTGCCCAAAGGCATGAGAAGTTTGGGGTTGCTCAAGAAGGTGCTGTCACTGGCTGCTGACAATCTTTAAAAGCAATCACTTCTACGCGGAAGGTAGAGCTTGAAATTTTAGTTACAAACATAATAAATAAACTTAAAGCATTAAATAATCTTATGTATGTCAAGTAGTATTGTAAAGCAGTCTTACAAGAAATCCCAAGTTTCTTAGTAACCTCCCATAAGCCTCTGCAATAGAACAAAAATGCAGAGAGTGCTGAGATTGTTAATCAGAAAAGGACAAACAGCTAGGTCTGACCAGGCACCAGTCTGTCCACAAAGCCTTTGCCAATTAAAAGCAAGATGGTCGTGTTAAGGATAAAGGAAAGGTTCCCACGGTGTTTGATCTTGTCTAATTAGCAACTGCTAAGAAGCAGTGGGCATTTTGATCTGGAGGAGTTTGGAAAACTGTGCGCTAACAAAACCATGTTAGAAATGGGATTTATTCCAAGAGATCGTGCAAAAGAAAGACTTAACTACATTAATAGTTCAATTTGGAAGAGCCTAACTCTTCCCTGCTGGAATTAGGTATCAACCCATGGAACATATTCAGTTGCATTGGGACAGTTAAAGGGTGGCACTTTAAAATGAGGGGAGTTTAAATCATGAATCTACTGAACCATTCCTGGTGTCTGTTTGTGGTCTCATGTTTGGATTAAGGTCCCCAGAAGAGTTTTGACTTTTTTCTTTTCTGAAGCTGCTCCCTCTAACATACCCAGTCCCTTGGCTAATTCAGTCACTGTTCAGCACTGTGGGGCTCTTTTTGATGTGTGCCTGTAACAGCCATTGATCAAAAGATTTTTATTTATTTTTACTTTTATTTGATTTGTTGTTCTGTGGTTGAATATTTACTTTGTGCTCGTGATCCCAGCTCTCAGCTTGACCCCTCAGAGTCTGCAATCCTTTCTTGCACTCCAGAATTAGCCCAGCCTGGGACTAATTGTCCTCCAAGGTCTGGGCTGGCTGCAAGCAGTTTGACGTGGCCATAGGTGGTTGTGCCACTGCAAGGCTTACACTTGCAGTTATTTTCCTAACTACAAGAGGGTGACATTGTCACACACAGCTCGGCATTAATGACGCCCAGCCAGGAGAAGATATGTCCCCCTGCTCAATTTTCTCATGGTACTTAGAACTTGGAAGTTTCAGAAGGAAGGTTCTCTGTTGTACCAGCACTTCTAAAATTCACCTCCTTCTTAACCGTTGTGGCAGTGGTTTTATTTCAAATTCCAGTAACTTGTGGGATAATTCAAGCTGCTAGTTTTCCTTTTGAAATACAGCTATGTCCACAAACTAAGTATGTTATGCCTGGGCACTTTTTTCTTATTTCTGGCAACAGCTATCAATTTTGTACTGATAGATTTTTGGCTCTATTGTACAACAAAAAAAAAATCAAGAGAAAAGTATCTTTAATTCTTCTATGAATCAAAACATTCTCATTTGGATGTCACAGCAAAAGCCCCAACACCAGAAGAACAAGGATCATTTTACAGATAATGGTAGGTGAAGAAGCTGAAAACAGGATTTTGTGGAACCACTTTAGAGAGGATATGAAATCTCCATGGGGAATTTATTAAAGCCAACAATGCAGCTATTCTGTAGCTTTTTGAGGCAAACAGAGGATCAGGTCTTCAGTCTCCTTCAAGCTTGTTTCCTCACTTGAAACTGTACTTGTTATCCACAAAACTGGCTGCAATTACTGTGCCAGAACACGTTGGGCCATGACTGACTAGATCTCTGTACACTCACCCGTAGGAAAATTAGAGGTAAATGCAGACTGATTCATTTTGCACATGAAAATTGGAGTTTTCTATCAAAAATTGTGATTCTTACTGCCTCTCCCAGCAAGTTAGCCAGTTTGGAGTGTGAAGTAAGGATCAAAAAATGGATCATCTATGGCTGCTTCTTCTTTCTTCTATGTTATCTTTCTTGTACTTCAATCTGGACGTAAGAGAATGTTACTGCTCTGTAATTTGGGAAAACTTTTAGTTATGTCTGTGGCAATTGTCTGGGTTTGGTTTCTCCTCCATTTCTTTCTTTGGTCCTTTTATTTTGTCTTTATCTTCTCTTTCTTTTCCCACCTGTTTCCTCCTTTCTGTGCCTGTTCCCTGGACTGGAAATGGCACAGGTGAAGCACAGAGCATCACTGCAAACACGCCCTGAGCCACCCAGCCATGCTCACAGTCGTGTCTGGCTCCCTTCCAGCCAAGCCTGCTGCAGTTGTCCCACCCTTGTAACCCACTCACACATCTGAGGCAGCAAGCCTCTAGGTGTGCTGTTTGGATGCCCTTTCTCAGAACTATAATATATTTTCTTGCTGTGGTTGAAACCCTTGTTCAAATCCACCACAATTTCCCGTTTTCCAATTTTACAAAAATAGCTATTATTACTTTCTCCCAGTAGCACACAATTTATCTTTGAATTCTTTCTGCACCAAGCCTCTGTGTGAGTATGGATTTAGCTTATTTTTTAAAAAAATATTTTTTATTTGTTTTATCTAAATTAGCTAACAGTGAGCAGTGGACCAGACTCATATACAGTTTCTTCCTTTATTTTCTCCATATTTATTCATGTGTAACACAAGAGGCAAACAGATTCCTCCATCTCTTTTCATTCCTTGTGCTAATATTTCCCCACTGGTTTTTTATTGGAATTTATGGTAATCATTTTTTTACAAAAGCTTTTTCATGATAGCAGTGGTCTGTCTTCATCTTCCCAGATCAGATATGTTCATCCTAGCACAGCCAAGTCATGGTGAAACCCACTGACCATTAAAGCACCAATTCATATTTATTAGCTTGAAATGTCCAGCCACGGTCCAGGAGCTGGGACAGGAGTGGGACCCTGCTGTGCTGAGCCCTGTGTGCACACAAAAACCCACGAGCAGGACACTCTGCTGCACACCCTGCTCAGTCCCTACCACAATTTCAAAGTGTTAAAAGTCTGATATAATTTGTGAACTCACCTCAGTTTATATGAGCACTCAGAGAGTTAAAGCCAGCAGTTTATTTCAGTTATTTTTTTTTATAGTGACTGCGCGCTTCTCAATTTCTGTATTATTCACACCTCAACAAATCTTATTTCATTAGATTTTGGGAACTGCAATGGTAATTTTGGTGATTAACTTTAAATTGAGGATAATACACGAGCAGATATTAACATAATGTCAAAACAATTTTGTACAATTGTTACTTAACCTCGGTCAACTCATTTCCACCCCCAGCGTCCTCCCAAATGGACTTTTATTAATATGACACAGGCCAAAATAAGAGAACCCTGGGCTTTATGCAGGGAAATGATTAAACAAGAACACTTATCAGAAATGATCATGCAGGGTAACAAGGCAGCAGGGCAAATCTCTGAATTCTCAGATTCTTAGGGCTGCATCTGGCCTTTAGAGGAATTAAACAAATGAGCCCTTGACAGGAGGCTTGTCTTGCCTGGGTGACAACTATCTCAGCAGCAAGATGTTTAGCCTCTTGCATTTATTATACACAGCTGATTTTAAAGCTGATGGATGGATATTAATTACTGTGAAGACTGAAGATATTAATTTCTCTCTTGATATCACAGCTACACCTAAGAAAACTCATTTTTTTAGGGCTGATGGAGAGTTCATTCTTTGTGCCCCCTTCAGTCAACGGACAGACCAGAAAAAGAAAAATAAAAAGAAGGAAAAATCCACAAGAGGAGTGATGAGTCAGGAACACAGTGGTGCCTCACACAGCCAGGGATGTCTTTAATCCCATGAATACTGGCTACCTCCTCCTTGCAGGAGGCTGCTCCCGTGTGCTCTGCTCAGCCCTGCACAGGAACCACGTTCCCGTCCTACGCCACAGCTGGCAAAGAATCCTCCTGGGCTTTCCTCTCATTGACTGCCAGGAGAAAGAGAAAACATTCTGCTGTGTGTCCAGATTTCAGTCTCCCTGGATTTCTGAGGACTTTGTCTTGCAATTCCCAGAGCTTTGTTTACAATCAGTAGAGTGGCTCCCACAGGCATCATGAGGAGTGGGATAACTCCCTTGCCGCTGAAGCTGGGATAAATGGGTGCTGGGTTTTGGAGCTGTGCTGGGGGACTTACAGGACAGGTACCTATTTTGCACATGTACTTGCTTGAACAATCACTTCCTAACCACAGCAAAAATTGGAAATTTGCTGAAATTTGTGTCTGGAGCCATGATAGGAAAATACAGAATAAATGGAGGGAAAATACTCTTAATTTGTCAACATACCAGCTTTTATCCAAAGCTCAACCATGGAGATTGGTGCTACTGGCAGAAGGATTCCCCTTTACCATCTAGCTGAGATGCTTCTGAGCAGTTTGGTGTTAATTTGCATAGCCCCACATCCTTAGAGAAGAAATCCTTTCCACAACCCCTGCTTGGTGCAACACCTGGCAACCTTTCAGGTCTGGGCTGTAGAGAAGTTCTCATCAGCATCATCAAGCTCTGAAAATGTATGGTATATCTACCTTTGCATGTCAAGCCCCAGACAGATGCCTGAGACAGGAAGGAACAGGTAATCACCCTGTAATCACTGGGAATGAATCCACAAATCACCTCCTGCAACTAAATTCACTCACAAGAACCTTAATTTAAATACTCAAACTTTGAAATATTCAAGACCAATTACTGTTGTTCACAATGTAGACTTGAATTAATTCTGACATTTTTTCCAAAAGTGTAAGGGAAAGAAAACAAAAAAAAAGGAAGAAAAGACTTATAGCCTGTTTGGTTCGGTTTGGTTTAGTTCATGTTTTTTAAGAGATTTTTTTTTCCCCCCACATAATCAGTCTGAATGGAACACAATAAATCTGAGAAGGTAATAAACAGCTCATAAAAATCACTTTTCAAACTGTTGCTAAAACAACCTCACAACAGTTGGTGCACTAATGGCTCACTGGAGGGATCAGAGAAAGCTTAGGTGAGCCAGGAGCTTCAGGGTACAAAAAGTGCTAGTTGTTAGCACAGTGCCATGGCTTTGCATTAGCAAAAGTCAGTATCAGAGCAGGTAGAACATATGGGGTAACTATTAGGAGCTGTTTACTCCTTTCTTTCCCTTCGGTCTCTCATTTTTCTCTGAAATACACCGCAGTTTGGAAGGTTTTGTCTTTTCTCCACAAGGTCTGAAATTTATGGCGAGGTCTTGCAGGGCAACATTTTGAGACTTGTAGCAGGTAGAGGATGTGGCACAGATGTTCTTTGGAATCATCTGGACTGAACATCTGCTGAGAGCTTGGCAGTGGTGTGAGGAACCAGATTTCATGCTCCCCTCCATTGTGTTAATAGCTCCTTTTCCATTTGGAGGTCCTTTCTGTTTCAGACAGCTGGGACCACTGCCTCTGCATTTTCTGCATCTGCATTTCACCAGAACCACATTCCTTCGGAGAAAAAAGAAGGCATTTATCCAACCTCTCATGGCAAAATAGTGTTTGGTTGAGAAGAATCCCTTGCTGGAGCCAAACCTCACTGCAACAACAAGCCCCCAAATGGAGAGACCATGCAGTAAACAAAGAATTGTGTTGTTTCTGCAACTACCAGCTTGAAGAAGAAGGAACAAAGCATGAGTCACTGTGACGTGCACAGGCAGAATTATGAATGATAAGCTAAAAATAAAATGCTTTCAAAGATAGTTGTGTTCCTGCTTCTGACTGAGGAGCATATTCCTCCAGGGGAGATGACACCTTCCCACTTCAGCTGGGCAGCTCTGTCAGCCACACGCAGAGACCCAAAGCAAGCAGCTCCCACACTGCCCTGCAGCTGCAGCTCAGGAGTTTGAGCCTGATGGATGGTGGCAGCCACGCTCTTCCCGAGGATGGGGCACTCCAGAATTGTGGCATCATCACTCTGCAGTCCTTCCACGGCCAGACATCACCCATGCAAAAGAGGCACCCTTGGTGTCAGCTCCAGAAGCAGACACAGCATCTTGTGAGACTGGCAAAACACAGCATCTTGAGCCTGCACTGAACTGAGCCAAAAGTTCAGCACTAAATACCACTGATGATGGACTTTTTCTCTGATAGGTGCTGTGAGTACCTACTAAGAACACAGGAGCCAGACTGTCAATGCAATGAGGCTCCTCCTGAGCTTTTTAGTGCACTGATATTTTACAATGTGAATGGCTTCATCCTGAGAAATGTCCCAGCAATGCAATAATATGAGTGCATAAATTCTGAGGTCCTTGCTTGGTGGTTTTCACAGATTTTCCATAATGTTTAGCCACCTTGCCTGGGTAAGGGCAGGGTAAAGCCTAGGCAATGGCTTTCAGTCTGCTCCTTTGCAGCTGAAAGACTTGGTACATCTTGATAACACTTCCAAGTCTACAGTAGCTCCAGCTGGATGTTATCCACAGGGGGAAGAAGAAAAAAGAAAAGGTGAGCTCTTTTAAAGCCTGTTTGCAAGCTTGAACACTTCCCTCTGGTTTTGTCTACTTGTGTAGACAAAGGGGAATTCTGAAATTCTCCATGGGTGCGACACATCACCAGCTCAGACGAGGTTCCCACCACCAAGATTCTGGTGAATATTTGGAATAAATCTGTGTCAGGCTGATGTACAAACCTCAGCAACTCTGAGGGAGAGGAAGCAGAACATCAGAGACACAGAATCGGGCAGGAGTGGATCCACCTTGAAGCAGGGGAGGAAAGATCATCAGCCGTTGAGTTTGCAGTGTGTATTGCTGCTTTTCCAGGTATAGTGGGAACATTCAGAGGGTGGGAAATGAGCCTTGAGCTCATTAAGTGAATCCTGAACATCTGCAGAGATTATCACAGCACACAGGAGTCCAGGGCACTTCTAAGGCTGTGTGACAGACCTCAGTGAAGAAGACAGCTTTACCTTTATTTTGAAGACTAAATGTTGCTGAGCTCCACGGGCTGGGAAGGGGATGGCTCTCATCTTTAAAGGGAACAACAGTGGCATCTGACTTATCTTCTCTTGCTAATGAGCTATTAGAAATTGTTTTTGAGCCATACTCTTTGGCCTCATTATCACTGTGTTCCCAAAAGCTCTGACTGTTATAATGAGGAGAAATCTGGACTGATGCACAGTTTTAATGAGATCCAGTATAGATGTAAACTAGAAAGTCTTATATGTGAAGTCAGACCTCAAAGTGCAGTAAGAGAAATAGGTAAAGGTTTTACCTCAACAGAGAATCCTGGGTGGGAGAAGAGGAAACAACAATTTTCATGTCATAGGCAGAACAGATAAATCTTGTCCCACACAAATCAAATGTGAATTCAAGAGGTGATATCTAGAAGAATGTAATTCACCAAGGAGAAAGGAGTGAAGCTAAAAAGAGATCCAGCAGCTAATGACTTCTAAGAGTTGAATGGTGAAAGGAAATGCTCGCTGTCGACAACACCAGTAAGGAATGAAACAGCCAGCAGAACAGTTCTTTTGTTCTTGTCTCATATCTTTTCATGAAAATTAAAAGGGCAGTTTTCACAGCTGGTGAAGGACTTTTTTTTTCTCCTTCACTCTGCCATCTGATGCCATCTCCACTTTGAAAACAGCGAATTTATGCCTGAAGCTGAATGAGTAAAAAATTAGACTCTGTTGCCTGTGGGTATTTTGCCATGAAGAGCAACAGGACCTGATGAGAGGTTTCATCTAAATCAAATCAAAGAATAGTGAACAATGTCTCTGTTTCACAGGAGACTCCCAAGCAGCAAGAGGGAGCCAGAAGCCAGGGCTCGGCTGGGTGCACCCCAGGATGCCCAAGGCAGTCTGTGCTATGAAGGGGAGTGAATGGGGTAAGACTCAGCTTTTCTGCCTACATTCTTTGAACTCAATGAGCCAGAGTGAGAGATCTCCAGTCTGAACCCAGAGGGGAGGATTTCTTCACCATGCAACTATGTAATGTCTCATGAGGCTAAGAAGTGGGAATAAAACCTGTGTGAGCTCCCACCTCCTCAACAAACCTCTGTCTGATGGTGCTCTGCCAGTGCACAACACTGTCCTCCCCTCTTTGTTAGCATCATGTTTCTCCTGGAAAGATCAGCAGTAAACATTCACCAAGAATTACCCTGAGAAAATTCCTGTCAGGTCTTGGGTTTTGAGACAAGTAGGGAGAAATCTTTCTTTCAGAACAACTTTTCAGGAGTAACTGTGGCTCTTTTCTGAGGCATTTTCATCAATTTGTGACTGTTTATTTGAGCCATACATAAGCATATTCATATGGGGAGCATTACAGTGGCCATGCTCAAAAGATGTCTTTCAGCCACGAAGACTGTAGATTCCTGATATTATCTTCAATGAAATTTTAAACCCTGCAAATACTGATATGGCTGGCTCAGCACCCCAGCTCTGACTAACTCATTCAGCCTCTGACTATGCCTCCAAATGGTTTAGTCCCTGTGTATCCCTCAGAAGATTTCTATCCTGGGATGACCATGATCTTCAGAAACTCCCATGCGTGGAGGGGTTTATTCCTCAAAACATGAAACTGCTCTCTCCCTGACTATACTAAACTGTGACCAGCTTTCTGTAGTTTCTAATTAGGAGAGAAGGAGCACAAACATTAAAGGCAGGGTTCTTTCTGCAGTACTGGGCCAGCTGCAGCTCTCAGTCCCAGAAGCCTGGAGTGATGTATTCTCCAGCCTCTGTGCCTCCCAGGACTGGGAATTGCTTTGCTGTGACAGTGGCTCTCACTTTACAGCAGGACAGCCAACCTGATGTTTTCATATGAGGAGGAGAGTGCTGTCCCTCTATAGAGTGCTTGGAAAATGCAGGATTGCTGTGTTTTATTTTTGATCATTAGATGTCAAGGATTCAACACTGAACAGCTCTAAAGGGTTTTGTTATTGCAGATGCTGTTGGTTTGAGATGGAAAGCCATGCTCTGCTTCCCTACATCCCACCTGGAACCACCTGGAGGAAGCAGACAATGAGAATGATGGTTTTTACTAATTTCTCCCCCCTTAGCAGTCATCAGAGCAGCCACTGGCTGAAAGGTGGTGCATGCATTGGGGATGGTGCACACATGGCACAGCCTGTGTGAACCCAGGGTGAGTGCTTGCATTTGTAAATTCCTGAACTGTGATTCAGGTGACAGATCATAGGTATGGAAATGACTGAGGGACGTCCCTGTGTGTGGGGGTGCCCCTGAAGTGCCTCTAATTGTTGTGTGCATCTCTTACTCCTGTGTGTGTATAAGTATTTACACCCAAAAGGGAGGGGAAGAATTGTGAGGAGTCCCTCTGGGTTTAAGAAAGGGTCACTATTGCTGCCTCCAGGTGTAGATGTGTATGTTCAGAGGGAAGGGTGCTCCTTGAGGCCACTCTGCTTGCACAGGGCTGAAGGGCTGAAGTGCTGAATGTCTTGTAAAGCCTGTATGTGGCACAGAAGGGGTGAGGGAGGGATAGCCCTAAATCCAGTTAAATAGAGGGGTTGTGCAGCTTTGCAACACCGACTGCCTTGTACGACCCAGGAATGTGTATGTGCACTGTTGATGGGGCTAAACTGCCTTGCCCAGTGACAAATTCCCTTCAGTAGAGTCCTGCCCCCCTTGCAGATCCACTGGGAGGATATTTGTCAGGTCTTGCAGCGTGGTCTGGATGTGGTTACCCATTCAGTTCTGGAGCCTTTCCACTCTTGGCAAGAAGCTGTTAAAAATAAAGGGGTGGCAGGGAGGGGGAATGTATCACCTAATTGATTAGCTCCGTGAATCACAGAGATGCCAGCCTGTCAAAGAGTAAATCACTGGAGCTGTCTTTGATGTCTCCTTCGGTCAAGGACACACCAGCCTGCTAAAAGTGTTGCCTTTCCTTTAATGTGCTTTCTCTCCTCTCTCTCTCCCCCTTAGTCTTGTGCATGTGCATGCAGGGATGTTTTTCCACTGGATGCCTGCAGCTGCCATACTTTGTATTTTGATTCCTTCTGCAATTACTGGCTAGGCAGGCCAACCCTGTAGGACAGGCCTGCAGAGGAGTGATTACCAAGGAATGGGAAATGCAAAGAGGGGTATTAGAGGCCCCTCAAGGGATCTCTCTCCCTCCCACCACAGTGCTGTCACTCACTCTGAAAAATGCCTCCCTTTGCAAATAATCATCCTGAAGGTAATGGGGACCTCCAGTTAATCCCATCTTGTGGGAGCTGGAGGAGAGGGGAAATGCAAGTGGGGGTGGCTGTAGGCAGAAACACATGGTCTTTTTGCACCATGTAAAAAGCTATTAGTTGTTTTTTCCCATTTCTAACGTGGCTGGAGATTCACTAACAGTCATGTGGTGCTGAAAGACTATAATAAAAAGCTAAGTGATGAGGCAGCTTTTGTGATGGAATTTCAGCACTCCCAACAGGAGCTGAAGCCAGATCCCACATACAAAAAAAAAAAAAAGTGCTATTCAGACAAAACAGAACAAGCTAACCAAATTTCTCTAAATTTCAAGCCTGAACTAGTTCCAGAGCTTCAGAAACTGTTATAAGGCACATCTGATCTTGCTGCCAATGCTCACCACATCTCCTATCACGTGCCATCTCGGAT
The DNA here is from genome assembly GCA_013397195.1 of Hylia prasina. Classification (NCBI taxonomy): domain Eukaryota; kingdom Metazoa; phylum Chordata; class Aves; order Passeriformes; family Sylviidae; genus Hylia; species Hylia prasina. The sequence goes on along the minus strand of VYXD01002162.1, from coordinate 471,053 downwards.
GGAAGACTACTCCCCAGGAATGAGCTGCTTGTCTTGGTTCCTTGCCAATGCCACCTGGCTGACTCTAGGTAAAGCACAGTGCTAGTGAGCATTGGCTCAGACAGACACTCGGATCTGGGCCAGGCTGGGGATGGCCTGTTAGTAGCTGTCGCTCGCTTGGCTGGGTTGGTTTGTGGTGCTGGGAGAGGGCTCAGCACTCAAAGGCTCCTGCCAAGATTTTCTGCATGACAGCACCCTCCTTACTGCAGTCTGTGGCTGGACTGAGCTTCTTCCTGCACTTCCCAAGAGTGGGCCTGTAAAGGAAAGGCGTTCTGACGTTTCCAGGCTGCTCTCCTTGGAGGACCCTGCAAACACAAGGTGCTCCCTGTCCCAGTGCATGCAGCCCATGTGTTAACAGCAGAGAGCTGCTGGCTACACAGACAGAGGGGCTCTGGAGCTCACTTCCTTCCTCAGAAGGTATCCTGACTCTAGAAATGCTCATGGGAGACTGGCAAGCACAGAATGGTGCTCCCAGAACAGGCCTTGCAGTCATTCCTTCTCACTCCACCTCCCCGTGAAGCAGCTCAGGGAATGTCATCACTCAGCAGGCTTAGGACAAGCCCAAAGTGTCAAAAACAAATGGAAGAAACCACTCAAGGGCTGAAACAGCAACAAAGGTGCTAGTGAAGAAGGATGAGATAAGCAGTTTTGATGGAAGGATGTTTTACTAAATGCACTAAAATGCACTGTCTAGCTCTTACCTCAGGGTGTTGTAAATGGCTGTTTCCATCTTCCAGCAGGAGTTTATTGCCAAAATGGTTCTCATGTAAGAACTTCCAAATCGTATCCAAGTCAGCCAATCAGCTGGCCCCTGGTAAGGTACCTGGGTGGAGATTTGAGCCTAAGGTGACATCTCTTGTCTTTGAAGCAATTATTAAAGATTTTTTTTTTTGCTTGCCCTTTTTTCTTTTTTTTCCCCCAAAGCACTTTTCATTTGCCAGCAGCTTTCTTGAACTGTAAAAAACAGGACATGGCACAGCTTTCCAATGTGGATACCTGCCTGTAGTTAATATTTACACCTACCACCTTTCTTCCTCTCTGTCCTCAGCTTGTTGCCTCAGAGGAGGGCTGAAAAGGGCTAAAAAACATGTGCCAGCCTGACATTGCTCATGGACACGTGTTTCTGAGAGTTAGAAATGCCAGTCCTTGGAAGTTACACATAGAAACTGTCACTGATTTCCCTTTACATTCCTCATCTCCATTTTGCACTGTCAGGTTTCAATCCTCTTCACCCATGCCATGTGAGCACTGCCTTGTTCTAAATTCCTCCTCAAAATGACACACTTCCTATGGCAATCTTGTTATCATTACCAACCAAGCATGTAATTTTCTCCACTTCTCTTCTCCCCAAAAGTATATGATCTTAGTTTATTAGATTCTATATCTAGAAAACAAGCCGTGGTAGGAGGCACAATGAAAATACAAAGAAAGGTGATGAGGCATTTTGCTACCACCTCTGACTGGCTTTCAGGATACTGAAGATATTAAGCCATCATTCAGAATAAACATGTTAATCCCTCTTTAAATCTTAGCTGCCAAAGCAGAGGTGATCACTGGTGGCTTTTGAAGGGCATAATGCTGTTGATTTTAGCAGGGATGTAACTTGCTGTGATTTCCTTGTGTATCTTTAGGAGAAACCCCTGACAGGGTGCTAATGGCTGGATTCATCTGGAGAAGAGGTGATTACTAGAAATGTGGAGATGATGGTTTAACATTACAGTGTATATGTAAGTTCTTTTTCTTGGGCTTGAGATCTTAAAGAACCTCTCAGAGGTAATCAATGGCACTTTAGTACCCTTTGAAGCTTTTATTCACAACATTTGCATGGTACTTTGTGACACATTGACTTTACTATTTTCCTTCAATTTTACACAAAATTGCTCCAGACCCGCATTTAAGTTGCTGTAAATGTGGTGATCTGTCAGCTTCAATCACTCACTGCATCTGGGGCTCCCCTTCTGCAGTAAATTCTTGGGTCATCATTACATTTTCCTATGCTCTAGGATGGCAATGGGCTAATTATTTAACTCTGCACCTGCCCTTCTGTGAACTGAGACACTGCACCTTGAAAGAACTCAACAGGATTGGCATTGACCTAGCAGAGAATGGCGGTGCTGGAACACCAAATTGATATAACACTAAAATAAACTGGGATCCGAGGCTCTGAATGGGCAATATTGTATATGTTAAGTGAATGAGGGCTGAATGTTCAAACAGCTTCTTTAAAAATGCAAGAGCAATTTCCTAATTTTAAGTCCACACATATATTTGGGGGTTGATTTGGGACATAAAACAGGTGCCTTTTT
>VYXD01002162.1:435304-468682 GCA_013397195.1 Hylia prasina | reverse complement strand
TTTTTTTTTTTTTAATCTACAGCTTTGATCTCATACAGCCACATGAGCTTATCAGTGTCAGAAACAAACCCTATATGGAAAAAGTCAAAGGCAATTTATACCTCATGGATATAAATTGGAAAACTGCGCTTTTAAAAAGATATCAAAAAGTATAATGTATTCATCTTCCTGGAAAATGCCATGAATCTCTCATTCCTCCATATCTTATATTCAGCCAAGCCCTTTCCTGCAGCTGTCACTGTTCAGGCTCTTCTCCTTATAGCTCAAAAGGTTGGAATTAACCTGACTCCAAGGAAAGCTGCTTCCCACACAAAGAACTGTGACCCACCTGCAAGGAAGACCAGGGAGAGTTCAGGAATCAGCACCCCGAAGTTGTGGATGGCCCAGACTGAGTTTGGTGATGCCATTCCCTCCAACTGGGAGCACTAAAATTTGGCATGAGGCGTGAAATATTTAACCAGTCTGCCACTGTGTATAAAGGAGAGTGAGTGCTTGAGCAGAACATCTGTCAGCGAGGTGGCAGCTGGCAGAGCCCAGCACGGATTTTCTGGGGAGAAATGGGCACAGTTTCCTCATTTTGTTGCAGTGCTGAGCTGCGTGGGAGGGTGAGGGGAGCAGGTGTGAGTGCGTGTGTTGCCCGCTCGATGGAGAGACAGAAGAACAAGGAAACACGTTTGAGGGCAGGCAGGAGTGCTGCAGTGTGGGAGAGGAGATGGGAGCAGTGGGCTCAGCAGGTGGCTTCTCATGGCAATGGCCTCTGATTGCTGCAGGCTTCTCCCACCCTGGGTCTGTCAGCAAACCATGATCCCAGACTTCTTTCCACGCAGAATGTTTTTTGGATGTGTAAGTGTCTAACTCAAGGCCTTTAAGAAGGGGACACCTGCAGCAAGGTGAGTGTTTTATCATGGGCCCAAGCTCTGGTCCTGGTGCTCTCAGTGCAGATGGGATCGAGCAGCTCAGTCCTAGGCAGGTATCCAAGACCTAACTCAGCAGAAGAAAAGAGTTTTGGGTCCAAAAATCTTCCAGCCTGGTCTGGGGGGATGGGTCTGACACTGCTCTCCCATTTGTCCTCCTACCGCTTTCAAAGGAGTTTTATTTGACCTTCCCCAGGAGCAGACTTTGAGTGTCCCAACACTGGCTTCTCACTTCCCTTGTGAACTCTCTTCTCCCCAAACTGACCTCACAGATTGCAAAAGTTCTTTGTAAATACAACAGGACTTCAGTCCAATATTTAAATTGTTTTTCTCTGTGTCAGGGTAACTCCCTGTGTGCACACAAGGGTACCCACAGTCCCACTTTCTTCTTCCACCACATCATGCAAAGGCTCAGAAATGCAGTAATTAATTTCCCTACCATTACCACTGCTGCCGTGCAGACAATTCTGCTGAGTTTTTAATTTAGCACTATTCTGTACACAAGTATTTCCTCTTTTTGTGGTAAGGTGGGGGTTGCCAGAGGCTGAGAGTTTTGTCCATGATGCAGGTCACTAGAAAGGGTTAATCAGCTGGGGGTACATATTGTCTAATTCCCATGGTGTGGGAGTGAGACAATGGGAGAGCAGAGTTGGACTCAACTTCTTTGCATTCTCCCCCACGCTCCTTTTGGAGGGTGTTTCAGGGACAGGCTGTGAGGAATGCACACTATCTAATCTGCATGTATAATGTAAATATGCACATTTTTATTTGCTCTCTCCATCTGCAGGGAACTTGCTGGCATCAGAACAGCCACGCGGGCTCGCAGCAAAGTTTCCTTGTAAAAGGGAAGGAGAAGCAAGGCTGCTTGCTCTCTCTTGTGCAAAAAGGTGCACAAAGCCTGTCCAACTCACGCCTTCACATTTGTCTTTTGGTCTCAAAATCTGGATGGACTGGGTTCCTTAAAGGGAGCTGGTCCCTTAACTGAGCTGGAAAATCAGTGTAGAAGAGGGAAGGGAAGAAATATCACTTGGCCAACCTTAAACCATAATTTAAACCAATTTCTCCAGAATAGCAGAAACCTAAAAAAATAATATTTAGGATAGGACAAGTAGGTTTTATCTTTTGGAACAGACAAGATTAAATAGAGGTAAATTCAAGAATGCTAAGCTTCTCAGCATGAGGAAATCAAAATGTTTCATCTGAGTTGTCAAAATAAAATGTCTAGGCTGTATGTTTTGCAGGTTTTTTCTGTGTTTGCATTTGAAGCAAGTTGGGTAATTTGCAGATTGACTAAAGAAGCATTTTTTTGCCTAAAAAAAAAAAAGTAATTTTCATGAAAAGCTGTTTCTCAGCTCCATTGTGGCCTTCTGAACAATGCTATTACCCTGGCTGAGAAGCAGCAGCAGCAGCTGGAGTCCCTTGCCCTGCCATCAATAGCTTGCAGCACTTGGAGTCCTGGCTGCCCTATAAATTGTCTGTCTCCCAACTGGCTGAGATATCTGACTTTGCTCCACAAAATTTTTGGACTCAGGTTGCTTGAAATCGGGGAGAGATGTTGCTGTGTGGAAACTAATGGTGCAAAAGAACAGAAGTTTGCACAGATTCACCAGTATCTAGCAAAAACTTTCTTCATAATCTCTTTCAAGAGCATAGATCTGCCTTCCCATGGAATCTTGCAAAGGCATGGCTGACTCAGAAGGGGTTTTAATCTATTTTCCTTATTGTCCCACTTCATACGTGTGTATTTGTGTGAGGTATTTGTGTGTACGTGGTTGTGGCAGTATAAATATTAATAGCACAAGGGTGAGAATATGTGTGGCCCTCAAATGAGGTTACATAAACACACAGCTGCTGTGCTATTTGTAAATTTATAAAGACACACTTCCATCAAGAGTGTGAAAGTCAAATAACCATGCAGGGACAGAATGCACATGTGCTTCATAAAGTGCACAAGATTACATGGTGCTGCTTAAACCCCACCCCACTGGGGTCCACTGGAGCTCCATCACCGGCTTCAGTGGGATCAGGACTTGGCACAGTGCACTTGCTGTGATTTCCATGGATAAAGCAGAGTGAGCTACTGGAAAAAATCGGTATGAGAAGTGCCAATCCCCTGTGACTTGCTGACATCTGAGCCTGATGGGGATGGTGCAGCAGCGTAACACCACAGAGCAGGGAGCCTCCACCCTTGCCTCCTGCAGGCTCTGCTGCCCATGGGAAAACAGGATGTGGATAGGGCTGGACAGGGAGGAAAGCAGCTCTGCATTTGCCTCCCTGCACTCTGAGCTCTGCCCGGGAGGGGCACTGCTGGCGCCTCAGCCGGACCAACAAAAGAGCATTGCCTGAGTGTTGCAAAGGGTGAGTGCTGGCAGCGTGCAGGTCAGAGTATGGATTTCCATGCAGCCCCGTTGGAGCAGCTTTAGCAGCTGCTTGCACTCACGGCCTCCCCGGGAGGTTTGGCAGCCACTGTCACACTGCATTCTGGATGACAGGGCTTGATGGGGCTAAGGTTTCACCCCATGCACAAGGTGGAGCATTCAAGGCGATGAGTCAGAAGCAGGAAGGGTTCGGGCACAAACAAGAGTTGTTTAGACTGGGAAATGGATTAAGTAATTAAAAAGAAAAATTCACTAATTTTCTGGGATTCTTAAATTCTGAAGTGCAATATTACATTTTTCCTACTGCAGAAGATGCTACTCACACCCCAATGGCAAGTCTAGGATCATTATTTGGGCTCACATAATTACCCTGGCCATGAGAGTAGCCTTTCAATCAGGAGTTCCTTCCTAAATGACTTTTCTCAGTCTGCTGCAGCACAGCAAGTCCAACTCAGATAAAGGCCTTGATGTGTTCAAACCTTTTGTTTGAACCTTCTCCATATCCTCTATTCCCCCTGGTTTGGTTTAAGTGTTGAAGGAGGAGTTCATGAGAAACTATTCCACAACCTTCCTGAGGCAGCATAACCTCATAGGAAGGGTGTTGTGCCAAAATCTGCAAATTGTATTTTGGTTTTGTTTTGTAGTATCACTGATGCTTTAAAAGTTGGTCCAAATGCAGTCATGTAGTCACCCAGCCCTGGAGGATTTTCTTTATGGGCACTGAGGCTGGGATTCCTTTTTTCTGGGTCTTCACCAAAGTGCCTGATTGATAGAAGGCTGGCCCAGAATCCCTGGGTACCCAGAGAAGAGAAACAGGCATGTGCAGATGGCAGATCCTGGGTGAGGTAAGGGAAGTGGACTCAATCCAACCCTCAATCTGCCTTTGATTTGTAAAACTTAACTTCTACTATTGCCCTCAGGGGAGGGGATCCATCTGGGGGAGATATTATGCAACAGGTAAATGTGTGCTGGAGTGCACTGAACACTCACCTCCCTCTGCAGACAAGACCTTTACTGACTAATTGAATTTTTGGTTCACTAGCAAGAACATTTCTTTTCTGTATTGTTTCTGTCTGTTTTTTTCCAAGCCAAAAGTAAAGCAAAAAAACCCCCACAACAACTTGGTTTGGGCAAAATGTTTCTTTTGTCTCTTTAACAGAAGTAACAGCAGGATTTTGAGCACACTTTTCAAAACAAAATGTAAGGCAAATTTGAACCAAACTAAATTTGCAAAGGGAAGATCAAAACATTTTCTTTGAAAGCAGCAAAGTGGAACATTTGGATATAAGTAACATATTCAATGTCAAAATAAAGTTTCAAAATTCCCCTTTTAGCCTCTGAGAAGGATTCAGTGAGTCAAATATAAATTTGAAAAAAGTTGCTGTTACCAAATCTGCACTGCCCACTGAAAGAAAATAATCCCAAAGTGTAATTCTGATCTAAAAATGATTCTTAAAATGCAAGAGATGAGGCAGCTGTTTCTTGGACACTGTGCAGAGCTGATCTAGCTAAAGGTTCAGCAAGTCACCCCTAGGCTTTGCACTAATGTCTCTGTCAGTGATCATGAATCCCTTGCAATTTGGAACATAAAAATCCTGCTAGATCATAGACAGAGAACAGTCACCTCATCCAGGATGAGAGCAACCTGGCCTTGATTTCTCATACCTGTATTTCAGCTGTTTGTGCTTGTTCCAACCAGCAGACTGGCTTTTGCTATATTTAGTGTCAATCTGGGGAGAAGGGCTGAAGGGAGCAATACAAATTTTATGAGGATGTTTTGTATTTTATCCCAAGCGTTTCTTACTTCCTTACGTAAAATATAAGTGAAAGAAATGGATGGGTGGGGGGAAAAGTGGTTTCCCAGAGTAGTACAATTGTGCAGATGGAGGAGCCACGCGGGTTTTGCAGAGGAGGGCTGGGGATGAGTTAGAAAGGCACGGCAGATGCTGATTTCCCAGTCTGCAGGGTGGAGGGAGCACCACTGGCCATCAGCCAGCAGCAGAGCTTTCCCTGCGCGGGTACGCATGAGAAAAGCCTGGAGACAGAGAAGCCAGTCTCTCGGTGTCCTCTAAGCGCGGGCACCTCACAGTGCCTGGCCTGGATGAGGATGTGAGAGCCCGTGGAGGGGAGGAGGCGCTGCCTGGTCCGCAGGTGATGGAGCGGGGCTGGCGGAGCCGCTTTCCCCATCTCCGCCGGCAGCGCTCCCAGAGCGGCACTTACCCCAGCGGGGTGGCCTGGCCTCACTGCGCCCGCTCCATCATTATCCAGACAGGGATTTCCAAAGCCACTTGAAATGCCCGTGATTGTGCAGGCGTTAGGTGGCAATTTGCCAGCTGGAGCTCTGTTGCGCAGCCGGCAGGACAGCAGGGGACAGCGGGGACGGCGGCTCACGGGGGCATGTGTGCATCCTCCTCCTCTGCCTGCTCCCCGCTGCCCCCAGCACCTCCAAAGGCTGGCATTTTTGCCTACCTTTAGATATCTAGAGATCTGAAAGGCTTCTTGAGCCATGGCCATGAGGTCAGGGATATAAAGACGACCATGTGTTAGCACTGGTGAAGTTATTGTGGACTCACAGCACTGCACTGCACCCACTGCAGTGATTTGCCTACCCTACACCTCCTGCAAGACATCAGCCTGCTTGCGGGAGCTTTGCTCAGTGATGTGCTCTGCTTGGGCTTGTTACTGGTGTGAGCTGTTGCCTGACCTTAGTGCCACTGTTAGGACAAAATTCCCTGTGATTTTTCCCAGGCATACTCCGTACAGAGTAATCAAAGGGCCCTGGCTGCTGTCCTTCTGATGCATGTGCTTTTCACTTTGATTTTCCTCTCCTGTCACACAGCATCCAGTCTGTATGACGGCATATTCCCCACATCCCTTCATGAGGGATATTAATCTGCTCAGCTGTACTTCATTCTGCTTTCTGTCAACAAGCAGTGGTCTGGAGCACAGGGGAAGATGAAAGGAGGCATCCTGTAAATCCGGGCACAATCCCTGGAAGCAGCAGGGGTTCAGCAAGGATGAAGCTGCTCCAAGACTCTTTCCTGGGGCAGACTGGAAGTGAGGTGTGAGAGTCAGATATGGATGTGCTCAGCCTGATGAGGAATCATATCAAAGGCACCATCCTCAGCAAGGAAATATGCAGATATTTGGGGGAAGGAAAAGTGTTTATCCCATAGGGTAACTTGAGTTGGTGTTGCAGAAAGTCACTGATGCCTGAAAAAATTGGAAAATCTTCCAAATGAACAAAAGAGTTTGAGAATTTCTCCAGGAATATTGCACAGAAAAAGTAAATTTGCTAATTGTTCTATACCAGGTTACTTTGTTTGGCTCTAATTATATCCTTCCAGCAAAATAAATTATTTCTAATCCCCCTCCCTGATAAGCGAGTAAGGGAATAATTACCTGAAATACTGCACTTGGACAGGGGAGCCACCAATATGATTTAAGCTGCAACAAACTGTAGGATTCAGCTGACTCCCACTGTTCCCCTTCCAATATTTGTCTATTGTGTAATTCCAGATCTATGATACCTGCTATTCCCTGTCCCTTTGAAATAACAATGTCTGTCTTTGTACATCACTTTTCCACCACAAATCTCAAAGTACTTCACAAAGGCAAGTCTCATTACTATCATTTTACAGATCAGAAATCCAGACACCGGGAGGTTAACTGCCCCTGGACTATCCCACATTTGCTCTTGGACCACCAGATCATCCATTTACGATGCAGGTCACATTTCCCCCCCTTTCATTCCTGGATCGTTCTCTGTCCCCTGCTCATTCCAATAGAATCCAAAGGCTTGTGCAGAGATTTGAATTTATGTGGAGTTATTGACACTGTGTTCTGCTCTTTGTCTCCTTGTGGTTCCTGGAAATTCTTGTATATCTGCCTGCTTCAGAAAGAGCTGAGATATTTTCTTTTTCTATGAGCACAGATTACAAAACCAGATCTGGTTCATGCATCTTCCAAACTCCAAAGGAGCCTGACTGTGAGAATTCAGCTAAGACTGTTTGCAGGATAAAGGATCATTGCAATATTCAATATTTTTGACTCAAGTTTGCACTCCAGCACTGCTCCTGATTTCATGGGCAGAAATGCTGATGCCTCTTTATACTGGAGTCTTCTTGGCCCATTTCTGCTCAAGAATGCTTGTGGCTGTGTTTAAAATTCAGAGGAAGTTTATTTTTGACAGTAGCCTGTGCCTGAACTTTTACACCCAGCATCAATTGTGGTGAGGGGAGAAAATGAATCTTTGCCTTTGAATGATAAACTGTTTACAAGCAGAACTTATAATGGCAGCAGAGAAAGAGCTTCATTTATAGCAGCCTCAGTACTACAACGATAATATATTTCATGAGACAGAAGAGTGACAAGAGAGGAGAGGTAAAGAACCAACAATATTTATCTCTGAGGTGTTGCCCCAGCAAAACCAATTACTGGTCCCGTTCTTCTGAAGGGAGTGAAGATGCTATTGTCACACCTGAATTTCCCTGTGGGACTTGGATAGGACACCAGAAACAGAACGGATGAAAGGATGTAATTCAGTCGATCTCAGCAGATTTGCAGATGCTTATTTGTGCCAGAACCTTCACCCTCTGAGTCCCTTTTCTGTTAGTGCAATGCACACTTTGGTGGAAGCAGGTAACCTCAGAACATCCCCGTCAGGAAACTATTAAAATATCAGCAGAGGGGCAGCTGTGTTGGCAGTGATCTAAAAAAAAAAATAGACTAAGAACAGCACAAAAATTCATGAGGCTTTCTTCATGAATTCCTGATGAGGTTATCCCTTCATTGCTCTAGTTCTCCTTCTGCACTCCTGCACAGGTACTTTTGAGGGCACATCCTGATACTGTACAGGCACTTGCTTCTTGAATCCGAACAAGGAGTAGGGTCCCTGCAAACCAAGGTCAAAACATCACATGTAGAGATGCTCACACAAAGGCTTTCAAGTAAATTCTTAAGGAGAGAATAATTAGAGACATGGAAGTAAATGCAAAATGGGATAAAATGTTAGATAGGTTTAACAAAGACTCAGAGAGTGCCAGACTAACTCGATATCATTCTTTGATAAGATAATTGATTTTCTAGACAAAGGAAAAGCAGTAGATTTAATCTATCTGGATTTCAGTAAAGCATTCGATATGGTGCTGCATGAGAAATGATTAGTTTTGTTGGCAGATCTGGGGTTTAGCACAGGAACTGTAAGGCAAACAAAGAAACAGCTGAAGGGGAAACAACAATAGGTTTGTTTACAGGGAGAAGCATCAAGTTGAAAACAAGATAGGAATGTCAGTCCTAAAAGAGCTTCCAGGTGTCTAATCTGGTTTAAACTCTCATGAATACTCTTTGTTACACATTCAGTGTATATAAGTCCATATAACATTTGTACCTGTGGGTACAGACTTGGAAAAATTTACAAACAGGAAGTGTTGGAGCATTGTAAGAAGAGTTAGATGGTTTTGAGAGCTGGAATAACAGAAGCAGGGTGGGAGCCAGTAGATCTTGAGACTGCTGTGCCATATATTCAGGTATAATCTTATTTTAATATATACAATTTTAATATATATAATATAATAGTAATATATATAATATAATAGTAATATTATTTGCGGTGATCTGTCACTTGGCAGTGGCATGTCAGGAGAAAAACACAGGTGTAACAATTGAAGGTCCATGAATAAGGTGTCACTGTTAAAAAGTCAGTGTGGGATTTGAATATAGCAGCTGATTCTACTTGAAAAAGTATGGATGTACCTGTGCAAAGGCAGATCTCCTGATGTGCTGTCTGCTGATCAGGAAGGGGAGATTTAATGTGGAGCAGTTGGAGAACAGGACAACATGGCTGAAAAGAATGGAGATTTCTACTATCAGAATTAGGAAGACCTGGCTTAAAAAAATTGAATTATGTAGTGTTGTAAACACCAGGAAAAGGCAAGGGCACTTTAACCTAAAGAAGATACTTATAAACATATTTAGCTTATTTTTCAGAGGACAATCTCATTCCACCAGAATATTGAATGTCAGGGGAAATGTATTCTAAAAACCTGCTAATTTAAAGATGTAAAGGGATTGGTTGTGGCAGAGTTGTTTGGGGGAGACTGGAATAGCACATGCCCAAAATATTCAGTCTCCAGCATTGTTTTTTAGTCCCTTTTTAATCAGTACAGAGAAATGAAATCATAAAACAGTATGAAAAAGGAAGCAAACAGCCAGTCTCTTGGTTATATGTTTTGTCAGTCCCCTGCTGGTGCCTTGGCTTAGAATTATTTATGTTTGTTCCCAGTGTCTCATATCTTACCAGTTGAAGTTGATTTCTAGCACATATTTTTGCATTGCAGTTAGGTACATTGCTCTCAGGCTGAAATACAATATTCACAACTCCCTTAGTGCCATGACATTCCCTTTAATATGGACTCCAGAGGTAAATCCTGCACCCCAATAACAGGGACGTATTATTCCCCCTTTAAAATGACCTTGCCTTTCATCCAGACCTCAGTGGTCAATCTAAATTGTGTTGCTCCAATAAAATGTAGTTAGCTGATGAGCTCAGAGACATTATTTCTCCTTCCCTAGGCATAGCCTGCAGCATTAGTTTGTAGGGGGTTGGCTGGCACTGATAGAGTGATCTCTACATTGGAAAAACAGATTGGCATGATGGGCATGAACAATTTAGCAGGCTGGAGGCAGGGAGGCAGGAATTTACAGCAAATTTGTTTAAGTACAGATTGTTTCGTTTCTGAGAACAGCAGCAGGGAGCTCCGAAGTTGCACGCTGCTGCAGCTGTTTAACCATTAGTTGAAGAAAAGAAAGAAAAATAAATAAGACAAGACAAAGGAATAATCTTTGACTAGTGACAGAATATTTCAAAATAGGAGAAAAAAAAGCTTTAAAGGGTGCCTTTCTTGAGTGGTAGGGGACAAGACGTGAGATTGGCATCAGCGAGGTAAATAGAGATGACTATATGGACAGAGAATGCATCCTCTATTCTATCCCATAAAATATGAATTTGACACCCTGAACCGGGCATCCACTTAGTAGACATGAGGATAATGCATAGTGAGCAGTGTAAATACAAAAATAGAGCAAACCCAAGTAAAATCAAATTGAGATGCGAGTTTAAGAACAGCAGACTGGATGGGACTTGCCCAGCACGCTGGGCTCTGTCCCTGCCACCTCCAACAGAGGACGAATTGCAAAAATGCAATGTTGCTGCATTTTACAGCAGCTTCAGCCTTTCGTCAGGGAGGGTTCTCTGCTCACAGTCCCGGCTATGGAAGTGAGAAGTCATTTAAAGATTAGCTGAGATGTTATTTCTATCAGGCACCCTCTAAGCCTGGCCATTAGCAGCAAATTGGCTGTGAATAGTGTCAGAGCACCTTTCATTCTGACAGGCAGCTTACAAGTGAGGGACTTTCCCAACCGGAGCTGCTATTCTTATAGCTAATAATTCCTTACAGAACTTTCTCTCCTTATTTGTCCAGCCACTTTTAAAACCCATATAAAAATTTAGCATCCACAACATCTCGCGGCAATGCAGAGTAATCTCCTGATGAACGTTTTGAACTTGCCACCAACTAAATGTATTCCATAACCCCTCATTGTCTTACGGAAAGGGCCGGTGCATGATAATTCCCTGTTCATATTTTCTACAGTGAAATAATAGCAGAAGGAAACAATCTCCTCGTGTGTCCATGAGTGTCTAATTTTGACCATGGCAGACTGGCTTTGAGGGCATGTCAGACCGTGGGTCACAAATATCCTGTTGCTGCACAGCTGGAACAACGGGAAGGCAGAAATTAGGACATCTCAAAGATCCTGTATTTTCTGCTTNTAACATAACTTGCAGGTATTTCATGTCAGAGCTGTATCTGACCACACACTGGCTGAAGCTCCCATTATGCAGGGATAAAGGCATGTACAATTTTTACCTCGAGTTGATAATAATAACAGGAGCTTAAGTTTCACTGATTTGTTGTCAATGTCATAACCCACTTATGAAAGCACCATAACACAGCCATAGAAGCATAGCTAATTGAAGTCCATTTTGGGGAAACTACAAGGGAAATTGGCCTCTTGTTTAACAGCATTAATTTACTGTGTTCCAAAGTAAGGATCGATAAACAAACAAACAAAAATAAGCTTTCGAGTTTATTCAGCAGAGAAAGAATTATGACATGAAGGATAATGTCTCCCTGTTTTATGATACCTCTGGCAATAATATATTGAAGTTGTTATGAGGCCATGATCATATCAGAGACATTGAACAAAGAAACAACCACAACCGAACTCAATTCTACATATATTCTTTCACATGAGAGACAAATCAATCCACTCTCATAAATAATAGCAAAATCCCTTGAATAGCACAAAATTCAATACACTTATTAGAATGTCACTAAAGCCCTGGGAACAAAGTGCATAAAAACATCAGTGGAAAGAATCACCCCAGTCCCATAATTTTAAGCATTCCTACATGAGGAGTGGCCATTAAAGATCCCATCCCATTTGATTGAAGAGAAGGGATTTAACATACAACATGAACCCCACTCCTGCTGGTCAGCTGTGTTTGTTGAGAGGTTACTAAGTTTTATGCAAGGCAGATGAAATTGGATGAGGATGTGGTCAAGACAGAGGATTATACATACATTTTATGAGGCTGTTTGGAGAATGAAGACACTAAATCTTTTGCAGTCATTTATAATATAATTTTTCACTGATTTGGATAATCTTTGTGATCTGGCATCTCATATATAAATATCTTTTTCTAAACATAAGGATCTCTCTTTTGTCTTTGTGTCTTTAAGGCACGTTTACATCCTGGTGTCCCAATACAAATGTGCTAGGCAACAAGTTCTGAGGGTCAAAATCACACAGGAGACACCTCTATGTCCACAAAACCCATCATGTGCATGTTTTGCTTCCAAACTTCTGTTGTTTATTGATATTCCAGTAATGCTGAGTCCAGAGGCCTCCCAAGTTCTTTTGGCTCTTCTTCCTTCCTCACACCCCATCCCTGGTGACTCAATCCACACCAGGCCATCTTGTCCTCCAGCCAAGGCTACCTCTGGAGTGAGGGGTCTTTTCCTCACCTAAACCCTCACCAGTATTGCCTCCCCTTTTGCACAGGCAGGGGAAAAGGATGGTGCCAGCCAGCCCCACACCAGAAATGGGACTTAGTGCAGAAGGTGGGGCTGGGAGAGGCACCAAACCAAGTGTTTTTAAATAAACTCAGGGAAAACCTCATTGTATGCTGAACATATGACTGCCATAATAGTTTGTCTCGTGACAAGGCTGTTAGCCAGAAGGGAAAGCAAAACTGTTGTTTTTTACATGTGTAACTAAGCATGCCTGGACAGAAGGATGCATTCGGCACAGTTTGAAACATGGATGTGTCTCAGTGAAAGCTCCCCCAGGGCTGTGGGAATGCCCCACTCGGTGCAGTTTGGGGAGCTGGAACAAACCCTGCATGTCATGTACACAAGTTAGAGTAAGGAGTGAATTATTTGAGTATTTTAGGCTCAAATAAGCTTGTCTTGACAATGACAAGCCTGTCAGGAGCTCCAATTCTGCCTCCTGGAGACACTAAAGCAAATGAGATGATTCCTGCTAAGTAGCCACCTTGGGAAGAATTATCTTATTTTATTATTTTTAAATAGAAAGCTTTTAAATACAGATTCAAGAGGACTGAGTAGAGCTAATGCATCAGGAGCAGAGAATGCTGATTATTTGTCATAATAAGAACACTGATACGAATGAGAGAGGGAACAAATCATACCAACGGAACTGGACAGCCTGTCTTGGTGGTTTGCTCCTCTGCTTTGCATTAGAGTTCCTCCTATCTTCACAGCCCATTTAACCAACTCCAAGTGCTTCCTTTCACTGCCTGCCATCCTAATCTATGTAAACCAGCTCAGTCAGGCATTTTTCATTGAACTAATACATATTAATGGGCAATAATACAGTTGTACTATTGCATACATTTTCTTGAAGTACAATTTTCCATCTAAAGAATTTTATTCACATTGCTGCATGGTAACTGCATCCATAATAATATCTTTAGTGATTATTCATTACAGGAATAATACAGCTGTGCCGAACACTATATTTTAGTGGCTTTATTTTTTTATTATTTTTTTAACAAAAGATGCAATTATATTTGTAGACTAATTGTATTGTTGTCATCAACTGAAGAAAATTTTCTGCTCAGGTATTCAGAAAAGCAGTGGACAGGTAGAAAGCAGGAGTCTTTCATGTATCTATGGAGAGCAGATTTTAAGAATCATTAAGATTGGAAAAGACCTCCAAGACATTGAGTAGAGCCTTTGACCAAACACCTCCATTGCAAATAAACCACAGCACAAAGATCCACATCCAGTCATTTCTGGACCACCTCCAGAGCAGGGGACTCCACCAGCTCCTGGGCAGTGTGTTCCAAGGCCTAGCCACCCTTTCAGTGAAGAAATTCTTCCTGATGTTCAACCTGAACCTCCCCTGGCACAGTTTGAGACAATTCTCTCGTCCTGTCACTTGCTGCCTGGGGGAAGAGCCTGGCCTTCACCTGCCCACCTGCTCCTGCCAGGGAGCTGCAGAGAGTGGTAAGGTCTGCCCTGAGCCTCCTCTTCTCTGGAAACCTGAACTAAGTTTAGATGACTGGAATGTTTTCTAATACACAGATAACATATTTCCATGCACAGACCTGGCAGGTGTCTGTGACTGAACTCAGGTAGAACTGGGTTTGAACGAGGGGCAGTGGCTGTTAATGGTCAAACATTGCTCATGCAATGCACGTGTAATAAGCCAATGTTGGATGATGTCCTGTTTCCTTGGCAATTGATACTGTGTAATGGAGACATGAGCACGTAAAGAACATGGTGGAAATAAATTTGGCTTCAATTCACACTGAGTGTTCCTTTTCTCTGGTCTCACCTTTCTCCTTGTGCCCTGCACGTTGCCCTCACTCCGTCTTGGGGTACCCCTGGGAAAACAAAGAGACTGCTCAGCATCCTTCAGTCAATTGCTGCCCCAGCATGAAAAACCAGCAGCACAAGACACCATGTGGAACAAGATTGATGGGATAATAATGTGTGTCCATCTTTCCCACTAGAAAACTTCATCATCAATTACTGTGTCAGCTGTAATTGTGTTGTCTCTTGAGGAGAGGCAGAAAGTGGCATTGTTCTAAGGAGGCAGGAGGCTCTGTCCTTTCCTACCATGATGCGATGGCTTTCTGAGAGGAAAAGAGGCATCTCTTGAAAGCTGAGCTGCAGCTAAACTGGCAAACCATAATTATCTGCAACGAAATAATTAGCAACATAAACACCTCCAGGCAATAAGCAATTCCAGTTACTCCTACAGAAGCAATTTGACCTCACTTAATGTCTATTATACATAACTTTGTAGAGCCCTATTGATACTGTAGTGTCAAGACCTGTGGGATCTGCCAAAGTTTGTTTCCATGCTTACTGAGGAAACAGCAGTTCTACAGTTGCTTGGGAGATTAATTAACTTGTCAAATAATTAAGTGGACAGCCTGTAATGAAGGTTCCCATTTCATAATTGATTTATCACTTTAGAAGCTTCCCAGATTTAGCTTCTTTACATGAAGGCTTCTATAGAAGGACAAGAATATTCTGTATATTCTACTTACCTGTCCAGGGTTTTTTTCTGATTTTGCCCTGGGTTTGTGAGGAATATAATAGTGATGTAATAAATCTCACATATATGTCACTGAAACTTTTAGGGTTGGATGACCATTTTCATTTTGATTTCAGCAGATTAGCATTGGCTAAATGACAAGATCAGATTTTTAGAATGAGCTACTGCTGCAGTGAGTGTTAGAATCATTTGGTCATCTTCTGGTCTAATGATCATTATTTTGGCAGACCCAGTTTCAGCTACCTCCTCTGTATTCAATGATGAGCTAAGGGCCAAGTGAATTACCACGTTTTATATACTCTACCTCATCTTTGTTTCCCTTGAAAGTACTTGCAATACTTAAAGGACTTTCTGGGGATTTGTAGAATTGGATCTCCTAAGTTTTACTGGTGTGTTAGTTATCTGAGATGGAGGGCAGCAAATAAAAATATCATGTATTATTCACCTTGCCCATGAACTCAGAACTTCACATGAAAGTGTGATACACTGACATGCTCTGAAGGCTGGCTATTCTGGTGAGAGGGCTCATTTTCATTGATTTTCTTAGAAGAATATGTATTACTTACATGAATATGCTGACATTTTGTTGGAGCACATGTGAAAAATCCTGTCTCTTTTCCTGCCAAAGACCTTCCCAGGAAAACAGTTGTGCTAACCTGTTTAAGAAAGCATCCAACAGAATATTATAATCCTAGATGAATAGGAAAATGCATCAATAAATAAATGTGAGACTGAATTTTGAGTCTGCATGTGTTTGGAGGGGACATTGGTCTGGGGCAGTTTGTTCCAGCCTCTCATTAACATGAATAATTGTTTTGTTTCAGGCAAGAAACCCTTGACTATCAATAAAACATAGTTGGTGTAGTCAGCCTCCTGTGGGGTACTTAATGATCCATAAAACTGTTTAAAGGGAAGCCGCCAACCTGATTCTGGTCCAACCTGTGACTTTAGTTTTGATGTATCTATATTATACACATACATATTTGCATTTATTGGCTTCAAAATGGAAACTTCAGAAAGTGTAGGATTGCCTGCACAAGCTTCATTTGCCTCTTTTATGGAACTGGGATTGTATATCATATTTCATGACATGATCACAACTGTAGCTTCCAGTTCAGCAGTGTCCTGTGATCCTTCGTGGCTGTACCACGTGGCAGCAAAACTCCAGGGCATGAGCAGAGATATGGGCATGAGGAGCACAGGGAGGACCTTGCAGACAGCTGAGAACTTTCCACCACGTGATATGGTAAGACAAATTAGCTAGAGAGCATCCATTTGCCTTGTCTTTGGCCTTGCTTCCCTTGGCTTTGGATGTTCTGCACTGGACACATCAGAATGGGACTTGACAATGCAGATTTCTATCTCCCTGTAGCTTCCACCACCACCTCTTTGGCCTAATGCATCTTATTTGAAATTGTTTGCTGTCATAGCCAATCTCTTTAAGGACTTGGAAGAACACTTTAATTAGCCCTGATGAAGTGGCTGGAGCCAAGTGAAGCCTGGTGGCTCTTGCTCTCCTTATGTTTGTGTTTCCTGCCGTGTATATTCTGCCGCTGGCAGAATCTTAAACCTGACTAATTACATTTTGTGATGTCTAGACATCTTTAGCACAGTGATTCTTTCCTTTTTTACCAGTGCTTATAATTTACATTTGCATGCTCCCCCATTCATCCTGCACAATCCACAGAAAGATATACCACACAGCACTTAAGGATCAAAAAACGATGAAGGCAAGCTCAGAGGAGTTTTGAAATTGNTTGTCTTATTATTCATTCCCTGTGCTTCTAGATATTTTGTTTATTAAATAAATAGTTCTTTCCACTTTTTTTTTCTCTGAGGAAGTTATTTTCCCGGACTGGCAGGGGGAAGGGGTGGTTTGAGTTGGCTTTCCAGAGGAAACCCCCTTCGGAGGTTTCCTCCCAAATTTGCCCCAAACTAAGACATTGTATCATAACTATCAGTCATGATGTCTCAGCTTCTCCCATTACTGACAGATCCTTCCACCAATTTTGCATCACTGGCATCAGCTTGGGCTCCTTGAATCAGATTCTATTCCATGCCTCCCATTTTCCCAAGGAAGATGAATCAGGGGTATCCCAGAATTAATCCTTTCCCCTTCAGCTGCCTCTCATTTTTTCCTCTGCCCATGTGGAACATGAAAGCTTTTGTAAGCTGTATTAGAAAGCAAAATCACCCTTCTAACTCATCCTTCTAGAGAAGAAGTACAAAGGAGACAGATGCCCAACATATGACTTTGGTAGATATTAATCTAAGACAGAACAGATGATCATCTGTGGAAAAACCATCCTGTTGTTAATAGAGCCTTCAGGAATATTAGCAGACTGCTATAGCTTATGTTAGTCTCTCAAAGCTCAGCTGCTTTTTCCTCTGTACATGTTCTATATTCACCCTTCTCTTTCTCTCCTCATAGATAAAGACGTCATGCAATCCTCTTCATCTGCCACTCCATTTCAGCAATTTTCCCCAACTGATGCTTCAATGATACTCCTCTTCTGTCCTCAGTTTAGTCCATAGGAAATGTATCATTAATAGGCTAATATCTGTACATCCGGTTCTATATCAAGGGGATGGAAAATGACTTATTTCCATGTGACCAAAAATAACCTGAAATCATTGCAATTCAATTCCTTGCTTGCTTTACATCTGCTTGGAAAAATATGGCCCATGGCAACTAGGAAGAGAACTTAACAAACTAATTTCCATGCAGGAGCTGATTAGAATCAGCAGAGATGTTTTTGTAGGTGGAATGCTGCTTTGCTCCTATCACAGTTGCTGTCTCAAAATTCATCAAGCCCATTGTAGTAATTATATTAATCACCCAGAAGCTCTGGCAGGATGTCATGCGTTATGAAGCCATAGCCTGATATAAAGTAATTATTCAAATTTCCCCCCTCCAGAGGACTGTACGTGGCCTTACCCAGGGAGACGCTCAGGTCAGAGCTGAGAACCTGTGTGATGTTTTCCATGAATTCTGCAGTGGAATGACTGTATTTGAACTTAAGGCAGTTACACCTTTGGACATCAAACTAAAAATAGCTACATATGTTGATGAGACAACCTTTGAATGCTGTGATGAATGAGCACTTTTCTTTTCTTTTTTTTTCTGAAAAGCACTCCTTGTTTTCCAGTAGCTTTCCTAGTTGACAAAGGACAACGTGCACAAGTTTTCCTGAAAATATTCTGGGAAAACATTTTGGAATGATAATGCGCAGCCATGAAAATGTGTCCTTAGCCTCCAAATCCAATCAACAGGGCAGGAAGACTTCCAGGGAGAGGAATCTTCTTGACTGTATTTTAAAACAATGGCTCTGAAAATAGCAGATGCTTCACTCTTGCTCACTTGCCTTCTCACCCGTGTGGGACTGGCTTTCACTTGTGAAACGCCAGATCAGAAACAAATGCTGCCATCTATTTATAAATACCTCCCCATCAAACACCCTGCATAATGCCTGTGGAAAACAATGTGCCCCAGGTGATCTCCTCTGCTCACAACAGTTCATGGGCTTCATTGCAATTATTTCCAATGATAATTGTAAAGATAACACCATTTAAATTATCTAATGTTTTATTCAATATTTCGGTGAGTTTCAATTACTTCCAATTATAATTCAACAGCTTTCTATTTAAAATAATTATTGTCTTTTATAACCTGTTTCAAGTCAAATAAATTGTTTGCCTTTATTCCTCCTCGGCTTCCTCCATAGGTATTCATTCCAGGTGTCCCTTTGGTTTTCCAGTTCCCCATTAACTTGTGTGGCCTTTCATTAACCCTTTTTGTGCCCTCCCACTCCAGCACAATGGAGCTGTGAGAAGAAGCTGTCAGCACAGCCTCTGAGACAACCACAATCAATTAAACTCATTAAAAATCAATTTGATTCAATTACAAGCAACAAGACACAATCCTAGTAGGTTGGATAGCACTGGGGTACTTGGAGCAAGGAGGAGCCCACTGGGGCAAAGAGCTGCCCCATCTTTGGGTTTGGGGCTTCCCCTGTTAGGAAATGGGGGTGTTCTGTGAGCTCTGACAGAAATATGAGCACATGGCAAGTGAGAGGAGTATCACTACTGTTCATCTTAAAACAGGAATACTGTGGGGTAAGACTATTCTTTGGTTCATTGAATTTATAGGGAAATAGTGCTTGAAAGGAAAGAGCATCCCTAAGACATGCTTGCAGTGATGTTAACTTATATGTTATTTTCTTATTTCTTTGTAGCATAAAATATGTCCTGATAACAGAAAAAAATAATGTTTGATCATAAAGCTATTTGAATCTTGTGAAAAAAACTCCCTTTGGATATAGGACAGGAAAAACTCTTCATTTGCAAATTGTTGTCTCCTTGCTGTTGTTTGAAGGTGAGTTCCCAGTTCAATAGCTTTACATAACTGCGAGTTATTGAGAGATACTGGGGAATAAAAAGTTTGTTTTGTGTAGATGTAGAACAGAGGTACTTTGTCCTTCATTTCACTCAGTTTCTAGGTTTTTTTCCTTGATGAAAACTTTCCACATTTAAAAAAAGATGTTGGCTTCTTAAAGATCATTTCATTCCCCAAGAGAGAAAAACACACAAGTTTTTCAGTTAAAACCCATGTTTAAAAAAAAAAAAAATTCCTAGTGGGACACTATTAAAAATGAAAGCATGTATTCCTTTCTTTGGATTTTTTTGCCACAATGTTTTCATTTAAGCAAGATGCTTTCCCACACAAAAAAATTATACACATTAAACTAAAAACATCCATAAAACTTAAAAAATCCATTTGGGATTTTCCTCCAGAATTGGAAAATTAGAAAAAAATCAGAATAGGTCAGGAAAATATTTCCATTTAGCCAAAACAGTACTTTTGAATTAATTTATTCTCAATCAAAACATTTCACTCAACTCTAATCGCCGGACTGAAGTCACCCTGCAGGATTCAAAAGGAGTTGATTTAGATGCTCCCATGGGTTCCCACGAATCAGAAAAGTAATCAGTCAATCATCTTCCTGCTCTCACAGTTTTCTCTTGTTGAGTAATTCTCCAGATCATACTTGCTGAAACTCCTTGTCTGGCTTATTTTTCTACCTAGCAAAGATGACTGCAGCGTCCACGGCCCCAATCCAGAAAAGCACTTTACACATATTCTTTAGTTAACGGTAGTCTCCTTGATGTTAATGAGGTATTCATGTACTTAAAGTTAAGCCCGAGCTTAAGTGATTTGTTGGACAGAGTCCTGAGCCCTGGAAGGGGAGGTGCTGAGAGCTGTTTTGTGGAAGCATCCTCAGCTTTAAAGCAGTGTGGCTTGGCAATGGTCAGAAGTTGTATTGATTTGAGTAAATCAGTTTAGAAACTGATGAAGATCCTTTTAAGCATCTCCCATCCAAGGCTCCTCTCTAAGTCGCCTTAAAGCTGATTTTATGGGATGTGCTCTCCAAGCAGGATGAGAGCAGGGCTTGCTCTGACTGACCAGGCTCAGCTCATGAATGATTTGCTGAGTTCCTGTAGGCATCTGCAATGAGAAACTGCTTTTGCTGAGAAGTGTGAGATCTGTCCCTGGACACCCATAAGTAATCACCTTGCTGAAAACAAGCAAACTCAACTTGCTGAGTTTTTATACAAATTACATATTTATAGCCACTTTTAGCATCAAAGTGATCAACCTATTTTGTTCAAGGCTCCATTTCAGATGATATAACCTGTAAATTACTGTAATGTACTCTCCTCTGCTATAATTTACATTAAAGCCCCCACCACTATTATGTGTAGGTGGAGGGCAAAGAAGGTTCCTCCCACCTCCTTGCACTTTGTAATCTTATGGATCCCTCTGAAATGCAGCAGATAACATTTATCATGTTATATAAATAAGGAGCTGTGCAGTGCAGTGATATACCTGTCCCTAGGCATTGTCAGAAAATCTCATGTCTTCCCTCCAGAAGAATACAAAATATGTATTTCTTGAAAGTCACCAATTGATTGCTTCAGTCTTTTCCTGCAGACCTGATACAAAAAAAAAAGTATTTGAAATGTCAATTCAAAATGCTTCAGAGGCAAGTTTTCCTGTCTGGCAGCAGCAGACTTGTTACTGACAGCACTACAGGAAAAAAATATCTGCTGAAATACATCATTCAGTGCCTTTGCCATGGTCTGGAAAGCAGATAAAGCAAAAAGATTGTGTAATTCGATGTAGGTCCACCCTTGGGCCAAGAGTGTTACAGGCTTGGGCAATATCAATAAAGTACATCAAAACCAGACCCAATTCTCACCTGTTGCACCTGGAATCTGCTTTGGGGATTTGGGTTTTGGTACAGGTGTAATAGGGTCCTGTGTGCCCTGATCCTGACAAAACCCATCACGTGAGGGAGTTCTGAGGTCTGTCAGTGCCACAAGTGGCACACACCATTTCACTGCTTGCATATCAATCTTGCCTCTCTACCAAGATAAGCCATGAAATATCAATGCATTAAATCTCTAATTCATTGATTTCAGAATTAGTCTTACTATTTTATCTCAGTATCTGATGCCAGCCTTCCAGACACAAAGGAGGGATAAGAAATCCATAAGCACCAGTGTGTGGTTAAAGAACAGCTATTCCAGATAACACACAAACATTAAAGCAAGGACAGACTGAAGTCAATATGCTCTAACATATTTTAATTGCTTCTTAATAAGTGGATAATTTTGAGACTTCCCGACTCAATCATCTTCTGCTTTTTCCATTCATTCTTCTACAAATCCTCTTCTGTTTAGGACAGAGTCGGGCAAGGTGCTGGCTGGACTCAGGATGTGTTGATGTCCATCGACCAGATGGATCCCAGAGTATTCCCATGCCTCTGGCTTAGACTAATAGAGGTGCTGTGCTGACCCCTTCTATTCTCCTCTGCCATCCCTGCATCTCCACCTTCCTCAGAGGGGTGGGCAGCTGCATTTCAGCACTTCCCATCTGGGTTCAGTCTGACCCCCCTCACTCTGCCAGTGATACCTACACAAAACCCAGCATCCCCTGGGGAATCCTTACGGCTCCATCACTGAACCTCATCCCTCTCTTGCAGCCCTCTTCCCAGCTTGTGTAGCCAAAATATTTTGGTCTGCTGCCTATTGGATCTGCCCACACACCATCTCTGTCCTCAACGTTTCAGTGCTGATCAGTTCCCCCCAAAATCTGCCTTCCTGCCAGTCCCCACTGGGAGCATCCCAACGTGCAGCAATGTCAGCAATGGTTTATGTCAGCAATGTGGAGGGATTCAGAGGTTGTTCACCTGAGGCAGGGCTACTGCTGGGCTGAAGTGATTAAAATATTAACTGCTGGAATAGCTGTCCATCCCACTCATCTCCATCAGAAGCAATTAATATGGATTATATATATTTTGCAAGAAGAATATCTTTCCTTTCAAACCTTGGAGGAACTCCAGGGAGGATTAGGTAGAAGACTGAATGAGCTAATTTGCATAAATTAGGTAAAATGTGAATAGCAATTTGCATTCCGAAAGGCTCTCTCTGACTCTTCATGATATATTGATGCCATCTGGAAAACCTAGCTATGAACCAGACATTTGTTGGAACGATTTTCCCCGGGCTGTTCCCACAAACTTTGTGTGTATGTTCAGAAATATTCCCCTTTCCTCCTGCTGCTTGGAGCAGGGTTAAAGACCTCTTTATATGATTGACCCTCTTTCAAGAGAGGACAATTCAGACAGCTTAAGAAGAAATGGAGGGTACATTGGAAATACTCTAATTGCTGTTCTTCACCGGAGGCAAAAGTTCTGGCTGTGGCTGTGTTGAATCCCTGTGTTAATATGGCAGCAGAGTACAAGGCTGGAGTCTCATGTCATTTTTCTTTACTCAGATTATATAATTTCTTTGGGAACCATATTTTATGAGCTTACTTCTTTTGATATACAGCTTTTCCTTGCATTATAGGAATTTCAGCCCTGCTCCTTCCTTTATCAGAAAAGATTTCTGGAAGTATTCAAAGCCAGGCTGGATGGAGCCCTAAGCAACCTGGTCTAGTGAGAGGCGTCCCTGCTCATGGTGGGGAGTTGGAATGGGATGATCTTTGAGGTCCCTTTCAACCCAAACCATTCTATGGTGTGTCCTTTGTACACTGAATTTCTCACACAGGCACATGGAGCTCCTGCACTCTGCCCAGCTCCATCACGTGCCAGAGACAGTAAAGTCATAGTGACAGTAAAGTCACTGTTCTCAGTGCCTCCAGCAGAACATATTAGCTGATCACCACCTTCTCCCTCTGCCTGGCATCAACCCTTTTTTACAAAGGTAGGAACTGAGGCAGTTTGTCACAGGCGCACATAAATCTCCACAGTTCATAAATCCTCTTCAGGACAATGGACTTTCTGCCCCTTGGAGCTGCTGCTGAAGCCATCACTGAATCCCTCAGTGGTTAACCAGGTGGTGTGCAGGTCCTCCCAGAGCTGCTGATGTTGCTGAGGCTCACAGTAAGGAGCTACTGAGCCTCAGTATCGCTGCTTTGTACAGACAAAATCATCTGGCTGGAGCCAAACCACGCAGCACAGTGCAGGAACAACAGTTAATAGATAAAGACTTTACATGCCCCAAGGTTTTAGGGCAAAGAGACAAAGACAAAGGGTCAGAGAAGTTCAAGATGCCAGGAATGAGAAGAAAACCTCTTTAGATGTAACCTTTTTAAAGCACGATGGTAAAGGAAGCTGGCATCAGGTTTGAATGTGATTTATAGTATCCTTATGCAATGAGAATTGCCACTACCCCCCAAACCCAATTATTTCCACAGCTCTTCTCCAGACAAATGTGTCTGAGCTCACAGACAAACACGAACTGGGGCATGAGTCACTTGCTCATGCACTTGCCAAGTTCACAGACTGAAGTCCGTGACGAGCCGAGTCTGTATCAGCTGCCCGTGCTCGAGAGGGGCTGGCTCTGGAATATCTGAGATGAACAGCCCTTGACTACAACTGTCAAAACTGGGGTGAAGGTAATAGCATCAGATTTATTCTAAATAAATGCTTTCCAAGTTAAAAGGATGGATAAGGGTTTGGTGATTATATAGCAACTGTATAAACCCCAAACTTGTATATCCTGCAATTAAATTCTGAGAGCTCTGCAAAGCTCTCTTAGAGCTGCAGAATTAGAGGTCATTTCTGTGTGACCTGGAGGCTAAGATGCTATCAAAAATATCTAAGAAGTTTCAAACTTGAAATCCCTGACTGTGCTTAACTCCTTTAGGCCATTCTGTTTTTCTTTTTGAGAACACCAACAGCAGTAACTTTTTATGCAGCTTTCTATGTGTCATATAAACTTTTGATAGTAAATGGCAAGCTGACAATTTTTAGATTAAATGTTTTTTTCTCTTGGTGAATGTAGGTCAAAACAAGCAGTTTGCAGTAGAACTTGGTTTAAATGAATTTCCTCATTTGAAGAATCCTTAATATTTTAAATGACAAAACATCCTGTTTCCTCATTTTCAACAACTAAACGAACATTTTTTTTTAATTTCAAAAATCTCACCACCATCTAAATGAAAAATTTTCAAAGTAGCTAACACAGACATTGGTCTGATCTGTACCCTTTTTAACATAATTGGTTCAAAAACACTAATAAATGCAGAATAGGGAAAACTACTACAAAATCTTGCAAGTTCCCACAGAGAGAAAGTATTTCCTTTACTGATACAATAACAAACAGCAATCATAATGAATGTCATAATTACAGCGGTCGTGAGGATAGTTATTGGCAATTTAAATCAAACTGCTCCCAGAAAACAGGAGAAAGTGGGAAGGAGTGAGGTGGGTGGATGATGGCTTAAAAGGATGGTTATTGATCGAGTTGTTCATGGTGGATTAACTCAGGAAGGGAGAGCTGGATTTATTTTATCTTTATCTGTGAAAAAACATTGAATATTTGCTTAATTTTATTGCATATGTACAGCATAACTTGATGATTACACACCATTTATACAAAAAAGCCCATACTAAAGCAATTAAATACTCATTATGTTAGTTTTCCTGGCTCAGGAGGAGGACTAGATATTTCCTTGGGCTCTCCTCCAGCCCTGTCTTCTATGCTTCCATACCCCATAGGGCAATCCCTCTAAAACTGGTCTTTACTGGGCCGGGCTCAGAGCCACCTTGCCTCTGACAAGAATTTCCCTAAATACCCATATTTAGCCCAAAGAGCATTTGGGCTAGGTGGTTAGGCCAGGCAAAACAAGAGGTTCCCCTATGCACTCCCTAGGCTCCATGACAAGTTATATGCAAGTGTTTTTCAACCTTTTCCAGTTTGTTGTCCTCTAAAACCCCATGCTCTGCCCATGTAAGCCCTGTCCAGCAAGCCTAAGCCTGCTGTGAAAAGCTTTACCCTTTTGCAAGATTCATGGTTTCCCACTGCAGAGCCATTAGAAACAGCCCTCAGGTCCCCAGGCATCCTTGGGGGTAGAAAACCACTGGTTTGCACCAGGGGACTCCCAAAGTAATCCTGCAGAAGGGTGGTGCCAAGCCCTGAATGTGCTGAAACTAATGGAACAGGCGTGAATCTCAGCTGGAGATAATGGAGGGGAGAAGTACTCCTGGCTCTGAAACTGCCCTCTCTGGTACCAGGAGCAGCACAGCCCTGCTTGACCTGATTTACTGTGCTCTCGGGCAGATCTTGCAGCTCCAGGCTGCTGCTCAGCACTGCCACAGCTTCCAGTGCAAAGCCACCTTGTGACCCAGGTACCCCTGGATGTGGGGTGAGGAGGGCAGGGCAGGCACAGCCAGGCATTTCCTCTCATCCTGTCACTTGGGACGAGAGCTTGGCCCCCACCCGGCTGCAGTCTCCTGTCAGAGAGTAATAAAGAGTGATAAGGGCTCCCCTGAACCTCCTTTTCTCCAGAATAAACACCCCCAACTCCCTCAGCTGCTCCTCATGGGACTGGCGCTCTATCCGTGCTTTTCTGTGCGTTTTAGTACAGGTGGTTGCAGAACTCCTTGCCAAGAGAAATCATTGACTTCTTTGTCTGGGATAACACGGAAAAGTCCAACCTCTGATTAAAGTTGTCTTGTTTGCTTGCCCTCTCTGTAGTTACATGTGGGTATAGGATTCACCTATATCTGCTGCACTTTTCCCCCTGGAGAAAACATTTCAGCAGTACCGAGAGGAGTCTAATCAGGTATTAAAAGCAAAGTGAATTGCACTTGCTGTAGAATTGGGGTAAATTGCTAGAGCAATGATAGAGCCCCTCCCCTGGTTTAATCCATTTTAATCTCATTGTTGAGTTAATAAAAACCTATTGGTTTACTAAATCAATGCAGGGTGTGATTCATTATTATGCGCGCTGGTACACAAATTCAAATACAAACTCTCTCTGCTATAGACTGGAACAACACTGATCCAATGGAAGTTGGCTCCAGGGAAAAATTACCTCTTGCCACTTGTCATAGAAAGACACTAGCTATGTTAAATTTTTGCTTGTGTGAATCAGAGGCTTTATTTGACTTCACTGATGCTGAATGCACTTGAAATATTTTTACAAATGATTTAATCTACAAACAGAAAAGAAACCTCTTTTTGTTTGAGTTCATATTGGATTCATTTATGACCATTAAGCAAAACAGCTATGCCCTATAATGAAGAGGGATTACTAGGGAAACAAATATATTTGTTAGCTTTATTCTTCCCCCTGCATCTATTAGAACAAGCCTGTGTTTCCAGCTTGCATTTCATTTTGTTTATGGCAGGCTGCTGGAGTTGAGACATAAATTAAATAGATACATTTATATAAAGTCTGAATTTCTGCTGCTTTTCTGTCTCAGATCATATCATTCTTGCCAACTGTCTTCATTTAGGAGGGTCAATCTATATACTACTGTGGAAACAGACTCCATTTTTTTCATGCTGCTCCTCCCAATAGCTCTTTGAAAACAGTGAAGTTCTATGAACTTAAAAAGTATCTCTCTTATTTATAGCCTTGCAGATATCACATGTTTGACAGAATATTTTTCTTCTCTAAGAACCAGTTTCAGGGATTTTTTTATTTTATTTTTTTTATTTTTAATTCTCATTAAAGGACTTGAGTTCAGAAAATGCTGCTCTCGTAGGAGATGGTTTTCCTGATCAATAAAAGGCATCCAATGTGTCACACCCCCCCCACACAAAATAAAATAATAATAATAATAAAATCTGTTATATACAGCCATAAATCCTTGCAAATAAGAATATATCCCAGAGTAACAAACTAGGACTCCCAAGGACTTTGTGACAGCTGTGAAGGACTCCAAGCTCTGACATGTGACCAAGTGAGAGTGACTTAACAAGTCGCCAAACATCAGAAGAGCTGAGGTAGCAGTCTGGGCACACGTTCTTGGCCAGTGACAAAGATATAATAATGCAATTTAGCTTTGCTGACAGTGAAACAAAGTGAAGGTACATCATATTATTTTGCATTAGCTCCAGGCAAAGAGCATATGTACAGACAGGTACCTTCGCTCTGCTGATGTGAAAGAACGTATTAAGCTTCCATGACCCGATGTTTTACCCAAAACCTCAGATCTTCTGGCTTCAAATATCTTAAGCTTTCTCTATATCAGCCAGAAGGGGTTCTCTAGCCCAGGTTTGTCAGGGGAAGGCAGCAGTGGCTCACCACCCCCCGTGCAGATTATTGGAGTGCAAACAGACTGCACTGGGCTAAGGGGAGATCTGCAGCCTTGATGCCACCAGCACAAGGAGGCAACAAGCCCCAGGACAGACTCACGTTCAAACTGAGGTCAAGTGTCTCAACCTTAATCCAGACATGAGACTATTGAAACATGGTCCCCTTGCAGAAAGAGGCTTCAGCTGTACAACTGAATTGTTCAGATTTCAGCCTCTTCAGAAATGTTAAAGGACTATTACAGACTTAAATGGCCTTTGCCCTGCACTTGTTTGGGGTGGCCTTCCCAGCAAATGGCACTCTGGAGGCTTCCAAGAAAACCCAGGAAAATGTAGGGAACTTACCTTGAACCAGCAGTATTTGGTTTGAGGATGAAAAAAGAGAGAACATGAGAGCTTGAAAATGGAAAATCAATCACAAATGAGTTCATTAGGCCAGTGACAGTCTCAGCTGTGAGGCAGGAGCACCTTTGAGCTCCATTTGTGGGCTGCTATAGATTCATGAAATCAGAACGATTTGGGTTGGAAGGGTTTTTTAAACATCATGTTCTAATGCCTCTTACATGGGTAGGGACAACTTCCACTAGACTTTGACTGGATTGATCTGTGTTGGTGGCTGTCACCCTCATTTTCTCCAAAAATTTGGGTTGGATATCAGGGGCTGGACTCTTCCTGTAGATAGGCAGGATGTCTGTCTACTGTCCCATTACAGAAGTTGTATAGTAGGTATACAGCACGATTAGTGTCACCTTGGAGGGCTAAGCCAGGTAAAAAGGGAACCTGAGCCCTGGTTGAGTACAGGAAGTGACAAGGAAGGCTTTATTTATTGTGTGCCTGGAAAGCCACTCATTCCAATGGCTCTGCAGAAAAGAGGGTTAGTGGGAGAAAATGAGTAGGTAATGAGGACAGGGACAGAACTCTCATCTGGAAGAAACTGAATACAAGGAACTTATCTCATCTCTTGCTGAATAGGCCTGACTTTGAGCTTAGAGATCATAGAGATGGATTAAGTACAGAAGAATTAAAACAGAACAGGGTCAGCAAATTCTTCCTTCTTCATCCAGTTCACCAACAGCTGTGGAGGGCAGTTGTGCTTCTGGGACGCAATGCTCCTTCCTCCTCAGACACCTGCATGCTGGGGTAGGCTGGAGAGGAGGCTTTTCCCAGGATCTGTCCCTCTTGCTGCCTTTTAGTTTCCTTCTTGGATCATAGGTTTCAAATCACCAGTCCACTCTGGCTCTTTTACAGCAAGTGACCTGTCAAGAACTGCATCAGTGAAAAAGATCCAGCTACAAATCACTGTCAGACTGCAGAGATGACTTTTCTACAGTGGAGCTAGAATAGATATCTATATACAAGGCCCACCAAAAAAGCCCTATTCCTCTAGTCCATGGAATATTTTCAATTCTCGACCCAGGGTTTTATCTGTGCACAAGAAGGGAGCAGGAGACAAAGAGAAAAAATTAGGACATTAGTACATATGCTGAGTGGTACAGATATAAATATGGATTTGTTCTGCTGAGAGAAGTGGTTGTCAGGATCTAGGGGAGTGTGAATGTGGGGTTCTGCTGGGGGTGCCCCTGATTTTACACACTCAGGTGAAATAATGGTAAAAAAGCCTACACAGAAAGCTCTGACCATTCTGGTGTCTCTCTGCTATCCCAATAGAAAACCCTTTCCTTGTGCACTTGTGTGTGAACGTGCCCATCCACCTCAGGATCAGATTTATGTGGAGATGCATCCCTCAGTGACTCCCGCAGCACAGCCCCAGCCGTGGCTCAGTCTCTGGGTTTCGCTCGCTTGTTCCCAGCACAACGCAGATCCAGCAGGGAACAGCCACGCACTCTGTTTTGTGTCAGGGCCAGGAATAAAATCTTCATGCCTGGAGCTTGTGGGCAGACAACTCAAATCGCTGGCACAGAACTAAACTCTGGAGTCCTCATAATACCT
Source organism: Hylia prasina (assembly GCA_013397195.1). Lineage (NCBI taxonomy): Eukaryota > Metazoa > Chordata > Aves > Passeriformes > Sylviidae > Hylia > Hylia prasina. The sequence goes on along the minus strand of VYXD01002162.1, from coordinate 439,170 downwards.
GGAGGATTGTTCTCCTTAACCTACTTGCATTTTATTTCTCCCGTCTCTTCTTTGCGCCTCTGCCACTCGACGCGCTAAGTTACAAATCTGTCTGGTGGAAGAATCTCTGCTCCCTCAAATGGCCTCCCTGGGCTGCAGAACTCCATTAATTAGCATCTTTTAAATGGTTGGGTAATATTCGTTGCTCCTTTTTGAAACCATTTCCCCGAGCCCTAATTTTAATAAAGCTGGTTCTCGTGAACATTTGAATATTAAAGCCTTTGGTTACAAAAAGACGAAAGAGGCATTTTAAAAGACAGCTGGGCAAAGATTACTTAAATGGCTGATATAATTTTGTGTGTCTGTGTGCATGTGTGAATGTGCAGCACCTCTGAGACAAAGCCTTGTCTTAGAGGTGTTTCTGTGTCAGTGTGCATGAGGTCAGGGGAGTTGTCATTTGGGAGGTGTCAGTGTCTGTCAGGGCAGTAACTTCAGGGGCTCTGGAGAAACATGGTACCATGCAATATCTTTAAATGTGGGTGAAAATTTGTCTCAAAACACACCAGAAAGGGCTGAGTTTGCTTTGTGTATTTGCATGCACTGTTTCAGATGTGAAAGGTGAACTGAAAGCTGCTGTATATTTAAAGATCTTATCCCGGGGAGGGTGTTTTGTATCTTTTATTATGTGTATTCTTCAAGCTTTACAACCTCACCAGCTGGGGCTGATGGTGGCAAAGGAATGTTTGACTGCTAAGTATGTAATTTTCTTTCAGCATTGTCATGAAGGATCTCCACTTTTGTGGGATATTACTACCAAGGGTTTTCTTATCTTGCCAGCTTTGCTCTGGAGGAACCAGAGGACAGTCTGGACTCCACCATCCTTTTTTTTCCCCTCCTGAGGCTGATAGCAGAGGTGTCAGACCAATGATGTTTTTTGTTATGTTGATACATCTTGTCGACTCTGGACAGGGCATAGATTCTGATTCATATCTCACAGGTTAGTGGATCAGACAGCAGTGATTTCTGTCTTATCGCAAATCTGAGGTTCAGTGATCAGTGAGGTGTAAGTATTTCTTCAGATACTTTAGCATGCTTGGGAAAGATTTACAGTGGTTTCCCTGCTGAAAGGCTTTATACACTGTCAAACCTCTCCTGAGTCAGAGGGCTGCCTATCAAAAGGCTGTTATTTGCTCAGAAAGCAGCTGTGTTTTCCCACTAGATGCAGTGGCACAGCCATGATTTGTAGCCGCTGTAAAATGATGGTAATCTGTTATTCACAACCCACCAGAGGTGTGGTCACAGGGTTTGCTGAGCTGTACCTACTGCCCAGGCTAACACAATACCTGAAAGGTAGGCTGGAAAAATTGTTCTTTTAATTCACCTGATCTCACTGTCCTCTTTGCTGTGGCCATTGCTGACCCTGAAACCTCCTGAGGAAGCCTTGGGGAGCTGATCCCAGCCACTGGATCATTCACATTCTGGCATTGCTCCTCACCTCTGGTGGAGCTCAGCCTCACGCTGAAAACCCCAAGTGGAAGAACTGACACAATTTTCAACAGTTTCATTCACTGTATTTGTCTCAGTGACAGATTTGAGCAACAGTCTCCATTCTTAAGCCATTTTCTTCTTAACAAAGAGGCTTTTCAGGAATGCTGAAGCACTCTCTGTCTCTCTTGTGTGGGAGCAATGCTCTCTGTGACTATGTCTGTGCTGCACTGAGTCCTTGTCCCTTCTGCCAAACCATGTCCTCCACCCACTTGACTTTAAGGAGATGTTCTGCAGCTGACCCCACTGGAACAGTCACACAGGAGGTCAACACTGTACATTGGTTTGCAGACAGAAAGCCAGAATGCTGTATTTGGAGGTCAGAGTGTTGACTCTGGAGGAAATGAAGCAAAAAGATGATGCAAGAGAGTCTCCAGGCTTCCATGTGAGACCTAGGGTCAAGGAGATGGCTCCTCATTCACATGCAATTTCCCTCTAATCCACTGGGAGTGTGTACAGTGCAATGGATCTACCTGTAGAGACCTGAATGCAAACTTTTAGGATTTATGTTCATGCTTTACATAGTCACCAACCCAAAATTAGTAAATAATCCTGAAATTTGACTCCTTCGTGCTTCTTTGGATCATGTCAGTGTCATGGGCTTCTTTCCCAAGGATAACTCTGCAGTTCCAAAGGCTGGATGCGAATGGAGATTGTGTTAATTTAGATTTGCTGCCAGTGATCCTAAATGCAGTCCAAGGGTTTGGAGCTACCAGTGAGAGGCTGGAGTGGAAAGGGTGATACACAGGAGTGAGATAAAGTGACCCAGCCCCACTCTGGCTCTTCAGCTGCTTGTGTATCACAAGCAAATTTATCTTCTGTGGCTTCTTTCTGAGGGGCAGCCCCTCACCCTGCAGCAGAGGAACCCAGCAGAGCAGCAGTCATTGCACATCACTCCTAAAACTCTCCTTTTACCCCAGGTGTGGGGCTCCTGCGTGTGAATATTTGCCCATTAATTGGGAATATCAGAAAACTGACTCTCTGAGAGGAGGCCGAACTTCTCTACTCAAAGTAAGAGCAATCAGCAGCCAGGTCAAGGGATGAAATCTTAAATTCAGGGTGAGAGAGAAGGAGTTTTGCTAAGATTTATGTAGTTTTACCAGCTCCAGCTATCCCACAATGTGCAGGATGGGTCTTCCTTCTTTCTGGTGGGTGGTCCTGTGCTTCTCTTAAATTTTGCTAGTAGTTAAAACATAGAATACTTCTTTAAAAAACTAGGAAGATTGTCTTGTACACACTTAGATTGCAATAGAAATCTGATCTTGAATGGCAGAAAGAAAAAAGAAAAAACAGGATTTATAAAGGCTCAAAGGCAAATATTTATCTTTTTTCTTTGCATCTGTTTAAATAATTGACTAAAAGTGTAGAACCTTCTAGGTGAGATGAAGAAGAATAATTTTTTTTCAGGAAGACGTATAATAGGTGAAAGATTATTATTGGTTCTAAATGCAGAATAAAACCCAGCTTCAGGCCTTCTTTACTTAGGATGAAAACATCTTTTCATGATTTTTATGCATATGAAGGAAAGTGAATCTTTTTCTCTTGTAGTAATTGCATTTTTAGTCACAATTGCCTGTTATCTTTGCATTTCCCACAGGTGGAGATATTGATTTTCATGGAGGGTTTGCTTTAGCTGCTCATCTCTCAAAACCCTTTGTGATGTTATGAAATATCAGGCTGCCAGCTAATCAGTGTGGGGATTATTTTTTCTAATAAACACACATGCACAGGCAGTAATTTGTTTATTCAAGTCCTAGTTCAGGGTTGAAATGTACTCCAAAAGCAAGCAGCAGCACACAGAGATCCCAGGTTATGGTTCAGGGGGGAGATGGAGCCCCTTTCCAGGGACTGCCCTGGGAGCAGATCCAAAGGCCACTCGTTCACTGATAGTCCTGACTGGGAACCTGTCCAGCTGCCCCCCATTCAAAGATCTTTAATTTGGGTTTTAAATTTCTTTTTCAGGAAGCTTTTCCTGTGTCGTTCATGAAGTCTCTTTGTCAGAATGGAAATAATTCTAATAATCTACCTTTATTTTTCCCTCATTTGCTGTTTTTGCTGCAGTCTGGTGAAATGAGTTTGGTCAGCTTCCCATTTGATAATAGGCAGATTCACTTTCTGATTTTCAGTCACGCACAACACAGCAAGAAAACAGCTCATGGGGGTGATCAAAACACCTCACTGAAACAATTTCTGCTTATTTTGTTTATTGTAATTATTCTTTTTCTCTTTTTCCTTCAGCAGCATGGAAATATTGAATCAAAATTAGGTTGCCAACATCACTTAAAATGAGATAAAGGATTTTAAATCCCTAGTCAGTGCTAGAGTCCATAGGCAGTCCTACC
>VYXD01002162.1:414927-433224 GCA_013397195.1 Hylia prasina | reverse complement strand
AAAAAAAAAAAAAAAAGGAAAAGAATCAGCATAATTGTCATAGTTATTTTTGTCAATCTTTATTTTACCTACCAAGCTATGAATTTCAGATTACTTATTTTTTTTTTTTTCCACTGGTGGTGGTGAATATCAAGAAGTGTGAAAGCAAAGATAGGATGCCAGATTTCTGAAGGAAAAAAAACAATTAATCCAGCTTGCTCTTCTGCTCTGGCCTTAGTCTGGTGGGAGAAGAGGACCATGAAGGTGAAAAGGGCAGGGAAAGAATTTCTGAAAACCTGTGCAGTGGCTACAGGAGAACAGCAGGAAAACAGGTCTGAAGCTGCTTCAAGTATTATTTTATCCCTTTGATAACTTCACTCAAACCATCTTTCACCTCCATTTTATCATCTGCCACCAAAAAAAACCACAACTCCCTCAAAAAACAAACATACAAAAAAAAATAAACAAAAAAGAAAGGGAGAAAACAGGCCAGTGAAGGAGGATGGGAAAGATTTTTCTATTTCACAGGCTATATTAGAAATTTGGAGGTAACCAAATGGAACGGACCCAACTCTCAAGGTGAACTGGGGCTGTTCGCTTCATCAAGACCCAATTTGCAGCAGATTTCAGTTCTGCAAGGCCTGAACCACCTTTTGCCAAGCAGATCCTGTCCAAGAAGCTTAAAGAAAACCAAAAGTAGCCCCAGGCTGACAGGGCTGACACCAGGCTCGTGTCCATGTGGGCTGTGGACATTGAGCAGTTGGGAAATCGCAGTCGCTGCCTGTGTGTGGAAAGAAGGAGGATTCTGGACTTAAAGCTCCTGTGAGGAAAAAGGATCTGTGACATCAAAACTTTCATTTCTTCACAGCAGAGACCTATCTGCCTGTCAGGACCCTGAATTTGATGTGTTTTCAATGCAGTTTTATGTGATGGATGGCCCGGGCCCCCTACAATTTACCTGCCAAAAGTTAATGTAAATGCTCCAGAAGTTTGCAGAGGAAATGAAAGCCCAGGATGTTTCAGAAGTCTGGGAGATAATTAGTGTGATTTACATCCTTGGCATTACAGGAAGCTTAACATTTCTCGTGTTCCCATGAAATGTTGCTGGAGAGGTGTGGGTTTGGGAAAATTACATTGGCTGAGGTGCATGGATGAGGATGCTTGTGGAGAGTGTAGCTGTTAACACAGATGGAAAGCTGATAACAGACTAAGGGGGTTTCAGATCCCACTGCTGCACAAGGACACACTTTTACAGATGCTAGAACTGCTGAGCTAACCACTTTTCCTTTGAAAACTACTTCTTTGCATGGGCAAGAAATGTCTTTGCTATACTTAGAGGTGGATTATGTGATGGGAAAAAATAGAAGGGCTACTTCATGTGCCAGCACATGAAACTGCCTCCAAGTCTTGCCAGAAAAGGAGAAAAGCACAGCAAAAGCTTCTCAAAATCCTGCTCTAATGAGGAGCAGGTGTGAATTTTGCAGAAAGACAGGTTGCAGGGCAGCTCCAGGGAAAGGTGACATGCTGTTGTGATAAGGGAGGAGTACACAGAGGAGTGCAGAAGTGGGAACCTCTGGAACTCAGGCCTTAAAGCTTGACTTGTTGACACATGAAAAACTATTCAGTGCTCAGTGTTCTCAGAGATCAGTCACCCTCTTTATGGGGATGGAGACCGCACAGTTCAGCAGCAGGATTGGTGTGGATCTGCAAGGTCAGGGGGGCAATGGCGACAGGGAAAACTCTGCTGCACTATATACAGAGGGGAAAGCCTCAGTGCTGGAGCCTCTGGGCCTGAAAAAACCCATGGGAGAGTGACAGACAGAAAGAGGGGATGCTGGTAGAACAGGGGTAATAGAGCTCCATCTTTCCAGGTTATTTAGGGAACTAGCCAGTGTCACAGTGCCTTTAATATTTTAAAATATAATTTAACTTCTCAAATTTTTGCCCTGCATAACCCCTTCTTGGCTTCTCTCAAAGAGAGCCCTTCAGTCCACACCGGTGGGTCGCCATGGAGACCACAGCCATGTGATGGCAAGACGTGACTCCTCACTGCTGGAGCCTCATCACTTAATTATTTATTAATAGACTTTTACCCTCATAGCCTCAAGAGATACAACATCTTGTTACCAAGGCTGGGAGAGAAACAAGAAACGAAGGCACAAAAAAAAAAAATTAAAAATAGGGGAAGAGAAACGCAGGCAATTAGAAATAATTAATTAGAAGTACTATAAACATGCCAGGAAACATGTAATAGGAGTGGAAATTGAGCTCAAAACCCTATAGGTCAATACTGTTTAGCTGAAAAAGGTAGAGAAAAGACACCCAGTATACAGGGATGTGAAGTTTGTGGGCAGGGTCACACTGCTGGGTGCCCACTGCAGTCTGCTGGGATTGGGAACATGTTTTTCATGTCCTCAGCTGGAAATGAATCCCAACAGCTAAATCACATTGCCCTGCCTTTAAAACCTTGCCATAAAGATTTTGATCCCCCAGGAATCAGGAATGAGAACCGTGGAGACCACAGGACCATGTGGCTTTGGTGACCAGACACAGTTTCTAAATTGCAAGGAGTCTGGCAAACACTTGTGAAAACCTCTCACTCCCTGAATTTTTGATTAAAGCAGAGCTGGCAAATAATGGGTCAATTCATAGGAATGAGTGCCAGTTTATAATAAAGGTCAAGATGCGCAGCAGGATTTCCTTGCTTTGTATTTGTTTTTATTGAACAGCTAATCCAGCCTATTATAATGGAAAATAAGTACAGGCATCATCTTATTTCTGTCTCTTTACTTTTAGACTTCTATAAGAGCTACAGCATCAGCAGACCAGGTATTACTTTTTCTGAAAACTTCTTTCTAATGCAATTAACCCAAAAAACTTTCTTATGACTCCTTCAGTCAGTGACACTCAACTAGGAGGAGAGTAAGAACAAGTTGGAATACCAACAGGAGACATCTGTGCCCTCTAGATAAATATCAGACATGGCAAGACAATGCACTGGACCAGAAAAATGAAAATCCATTCATAATGTGTCCTCAAAGAGGGGAAAAAAATATAAAAATCCTCCAACTCCAAGCACAATATAAAACAAAACTGGAAGAATTGCATGGCACAGAGCCAAGCAAATTTAAGGAACAAATCTAGCAAACAATGAAATGTAACAGCTCTGACCAAAAACAACCACTAAATGTTAAATGCTGCTCTTGTAACTGACAATACCAACCACTTTAAAGGGCTGTTTTACTAGCATGTGCATGTGTGTGTAGGGAAGACTTAGCCTCTCACAGAGCTGGCTAAATTTGTATTTCTTGTGCTTTGTTATGGGTTTTTTTCTTTAATATATTTTTTTCCTTTACAAATTTGTACTAACAGAAGGTGCAATCCTTAGTCAGGCCAATTGCAGTTAAGGGGGTTGGAGCACTTTGCCTCTGGTCTGGTGGGCATGAAGGACCATAGGCATCACCTGCCTGCTTGGAGCAGGTTCACCTGGAGACACCTCCTGCCACACGTGAATGAGGCAAAAAGTCCTGTGGAGGTGAACAGAGAGGAGATACAGTGGAGGACCAGCAATGGGGAAAGGGTTTCCTCACCTTCCTATACATTTTGAGTACTTTCCATTCTCCCCTTGTTCTCTTTGCTTTTAATGCACTCTCCAGAAAAGTGATGTGCTGCTGGCTGCACAGATGCAGCCACAGTATCTGTTTGTGGGATCTCAATGTTTATCCCAAGCATTATTTAGTGTTCAGCCTCCTGGTGCTCAAGCATCTGAGAGTCTTTTTTTGCACTTTTCCTCACCATTTCTTCTTCCTTTGAAGAAGGACAGTGTTTGGATTTGTCTCTACTCCACAAAGGAGCCTAAAGGAAGGACTTCAAGCACAGAGGAAAAACTGAGGCAACTGAGGTCAAAAAGTGAAGTTCTGGTCTTCCCCTGCCTGGCACAGCTCAGCAGAGACCCGTCCCCAACCACCTTTCTTGCCAGTGCTAAAAGAGAACAGCCTTGTTCGCTTTTGTACATGTGAGACAACCACAGAGCCAAAGGATTTTTTCATTTTGAGGGGAACAAGGACCCAGGCTACCCCTTTTTCTTTGCTGTTCCACTCTTCTCTTATCCTCTTGTCTCTCCCCTAAGAATTGCAAAGTCTCTGTCAGTTTGTCTGATCAGCCCCTGTTGACTCAGTGGTGAATTTGTGAGAAGTCTTCCTTCCCCATCTCCCTAGAGTTTTTTGGAAACAATTCCTACTAGCTCTTGTACTCTCTGACACTAGCCAGGTGCTTCTCTAATCATATTGAGCACGGCAAGATTAACCTGTCATTAAAAATATAATTGTTCTTCAATTTGCACTTCTTTCTGAAATGGAGGCTGAACAGAATGCCAACGCTGTTGGAACTTTGCTGCAAAGCCTCTGGCAACAAAAAGCTTATTATTTGCAAAAGAGGGGATCCTAATTGGAAAATATGATGGAGAGAAAATAGTGAATCCCCAGTAATCTCCTTCCAAAATGATAATGTATGTGGTAGAATGAATATTAATGGATCATATTTATGAAATGGGGACACTGGAAAGTGCAAGATAAGTTTTCCTTCTCTCCGCATTTTACTTGGCAAACGACGCCCGGTGGAGTGACATTCACCCAGAAACTGTCCTCCACACCTCTCTCTCAGACACAGCTGAACAAAAATGCACCCAGAATTTCCCTTATCCGTGACCTGACAACAGCCACTGTCCCATCTCTGGCATTCCCTCCCCACGACCCTCCTCTCGTTCATCACTCCTTTCAAACATGACACTCCTCACACAGCCCTGCTTACCCCTGAGAAGCCAGGAAGATGTGTGAGCTTGGACCAAGGCAGCTGGAAACGTGGTGTTATCCTAATATCCACTATCACTACACACGAAGTACCAGCACAAGTGATCTATGAGAAAGGGGGATGTTTTATTTCAAAATCATTCAACTGGATTTTAGAGGCAGGTTTCTCAGTCTCCCCGGACTCTCGAAGAGACTGGAACTAATGTGACTTTGTGTTCAGACAGAAAATTCAAGAACTCATAACCTTCCCCTTCCTGTTTAGATATGAAACGCTGAGAAGTGCCAGAGTTTGTCCTGAAGTCCTTGGCAGAGATGCTGTCACCCAGAGATCCCCCCATATTGGCTAAATCCTAGTTTCTAGCACTGTAACTATAGAACATGAAGTTTTTTAGGACAATTGACTCTCCCTTAAGTACAGTCATTACCTGTTCTGGCAGACTTCTTTGTAAGTCTTTAAAAAATAATTCCCAGAGAATTGAGGTTTATTGGAAAGAAATATTCTTTTATTTACTTGCCCATTCCCACACTATTATCTTCCTGTTATCTGCTTCCTTTGGAATTAAGTGGTTAACACAGTTACTGTGTAGAAATGTAGATTTCCCTTGGCACTCCTTGGAGGGAAGAAAGGATAATTTCAGACAGGTTCCCCTTTAGGTAATGCATCTGCCAGAGCTATCTCAATATTTCTGTAGGACAAATGAGAGTGACAGCCTGGGAGTGCAGAAAAGGAAGAGCCATCATGCTGATAAAAGACCTGAGTGGGACTCAGGGATCTGGACTCACTCTGGCCACAAACTTACAGTGTGACATTAAGAAAACCATTTTATTTCCCTATTCTTTACTTCTCTACCTGTCAAAAACTTTACTTTCCCTCAATTCTTTTTCTACTGTGTTGGTGTAACATACAAGCTCTTAGGTGTAATCTCTGTCCCATCCTGTCATGTTATTTAGCAGAAGGGAACATGGATCTTTGTAGGGGCCTTTAGAAACCAGAGCAGGGGTAACAATAGCTGATGACAGTAGGAGAAAATATCCTCAGGACTACAAAGGCAGCTCACTGTCTTCTGATGTCAGTCCACATAATCCCCACACAGAACCCACACAGGGTTGCAATCACCATGTGGCCCCACCAGGATTACAGGAATGATTCACTTAAAAAACTTCATCAGTTTGCACTTGTGAGAGGAGAGTGTGGAGGTGAGGGTGGCTCTGGGGCTGTCACTGACCTTCACAAATGTTGGACATGGAGCGTGACAGGCCAGTCCTGGGCTCTTTAAACCTGGTCCTTGCTACTTCTGCTAAAATAAGATCCCAGCACGTGCAGTTTAGAGGCTGTGGCACAGGCAAGAGCAGTTTTGAACACACCCAACAGGGTGACACCCACAGGACAAAGAGTTCTGTAGGGACAATAGGACGTATCCCATTGCAATGGCTTTGGGGTGTGTTTTCTTCACTCCACCTCCAGCAAATGCCAGGCTTTGCATCTACACATGCTGTTTCAGAAAGCATCTAGGACTGGGAGAAATCACCTCCCCCAGGCTATCCAAAACCTTCAGCCACAGCCATTCAGAGCAATCTCTATATAGGGAATAATTATTTTAATCAGGAGATGTGTTAGAAATAGGATTTGTGCAGCTGTTGTGTGGTTTCCTGCACTTCCTGGAATGGCTGCCTGGAAAAGTGGGTTAAAATGGTAGGTGGAAGGGCAGTTGTCATGGAAACTGCATCACTGGCAGCTTCATTTCAATCTTTTCTTCCTTCTGACAATTTTCTACCCATTTTGCCACTCTGCCATCTTGGTTCTCCCTTTCCTTGATCAAACTACCTGTGGTGCCTCAAGTCGGGGTTTGGAAGTGAACCCACCTGGAAGAAACATGGAAAACCAGAGGAGAGGGTCACTAGCCTTGGAGGACAAGACTGTGGCCTCAGGAGTTATTGACATCCATGTTTAGCAAGTGCAGCTGAGAGTTAAATTTCAAGACTGCCAAATATAATCTGAAGTGGCCTTGAGAGAATGAATAACCTTCAGTTGATCTAAGATTTCTAGTTTTGCTTTCCCCAAATACTCAAATTGCTCTGGTGCACCCAGAAAATGTTCCAAAACCCCTCGAGTTTAACAGGCTTTTGTTCAGGTCATTATTCAGTTAAAAAGAACAAAAAAACACACCAAGTTCCCAGAAGGCATATTTCTTGTTATTAGAACTTTTCTACCTGCTACTCTCAGTTTTGGAGGAAAACTAAAACCATGAGGTTTCAGAAACCAATCAAAGCATGAGAAAAATGAACAATTGGGACTAATGAACCCGAAAATGATTGGTCCAAATTATTGAATAAATATAGCACTTAAGAGTAATGAAGGTACTTAGGCAGCATGGGGACTGGTTTTAGAGCTATTTGCCAACTAGACAGCAGTCTAAATTTGCAGCAAATGCTGGGCCTGATTCATCACTGAGTTTTCTATCCCCTTGTGACTCTGGAGGCTGTTTTGCAGAGTAATGAATTAAGTTCATTACTTGAGATGCACAGTCCCTCTGCTCACACCAGCCCATCACTTCCTGCTTGGCGAGGTCTGGCAGGACTAAGTTGGTTTTTACACAAAATTTAAGTTTCAATTTGTTTTCAGCAGATGCAAGAGGCCATTGGTGCGACATAGGAACAAGAGCAAAGCCCTCGCCCGTCAGCAAAAAGTGCTTTTCCCTGACTTATGACCATTTTTCTGTTGTTTCCTGGCCATGTCTGTGGTTTTTTTCTCCCAGTCCTAGTTTTATCCAAGGATCAGGATCACAGACACAAGTATGGGTTTGTCTTGCATGGTTGTTTTTGCTCTGGGTCCTCAGAGTGCTCCCCAGAGATGTCTGCAGAGGAATCCCCTCAGCTGAGGGTCTTGGGCCCACAGCAGTAACTCCAGAGCAGAAGAATTACCAGAATTACCTGGCCCTTTCCATCCCAGCTTCAAACCCTCACTGTGCAAATGAAAAGAGGATTGGGTGTTTCCATGCTGATATAACACTGCAAACTGCAAGTCCAGCATCACTTGAGATGATTGTATTCAGTGCAGCCTGTGTAACTGGTCTTGATGCTACCAAAAGCAGCTGATGGCAACAATGGCCCTTTGCCTACGTGTGTGGCAGTGCCTGCAGTGGGAGGAAGGCTCAGTGGCAGAGATGAACAGCCCTGGCTCCTGCAGGTTCCTGTAAATGAAACATTGCAGCCAAATAGAGGGAAGAAGGGGGAGGGATGCATAAGGAAGAGCTCAGCTGCAAGGAGAGTTTGACCCCCACACTGCTTTCCCTTTCCCAGCTAGGGAATAGAGCCCCATTTGTCATGACTCAGAAACCTCATAGCCAGCTACCTGCACATCACATCCAGAGCCCTGTGGCTGGGATGTGGAAGGATTTATAAACATGTAGGCTGGGCTTTTATTTCCTGATAATCTAGTTTAGTGTGACAAATAGCCCCATGAACAGGACCCCCCCTGCCTCTCACCGTCCACGTCACTTGGACAGCCTCCAGCTCCCAGGGCTGGAGGGGTTGGCTTCCTTCCCAGTGCTTCCCTCTATCTGCAGCCCTCCAGCAAGTTTTCATCACTCCAGCCTCTCCCGAGGCAGCGACCCTCGAGTACCTGTCACATGGTGCTCTCCAGGTAGCCACGGCTCTTGGCAATGTGTCCTGCAGCCAAGCACAATTTAGGAATTCAGACAGCTCTGCACTTTCTTTGTCGTTCCTTTGCTCCTTCTCCTTGCTGCTCCCTTCCTCTCTCTCTGATGCTCCATCCAGGGAGCTCTTGGATGAGGCTGTAGGTTGCTCTCCACACACTTCTCTAACCCTACTCTTACTTTGTAAGAGTGATAGCCAGCAACCCAGTCAGGTCCCTTACCATTCTGTGAAATGGGAATATCATTTGCTTATTCTGTCACATAGCTCCAGGCTCAGTGTCTCCAGCTGTTAAATCCTGTTTAAAACCCCTCAGAAGGGAGTTGCAATACCACTTGCACCAGATGCTGGCCTTTATCCACCCCTTCCTCACCACTCAAGTGGTTTCCCAGCTTAACCAATTCTTTACCTGGTAATAAATCATGAAGCAACTGAAGGAAACCATGTTCTGTTTTAAACAGAACTGTGGCAGCTCGATTCAATATAAACAGTCATGGCACTCCAAAGATTTCCAATTGATGGAATGAGCATTTGTGAGAATATCAAATATCTCTTCTGAGATCTACGTAAGTCAAATGAGTTGGTCTGAACCAATCATGTGATTTCAGAGGAATCTTCAAAGAGGCCTCAGCCCATCTCAGAATTGTAACAATATTACAGCAAGGCAGAACTTACCAAAACTTTCTCCTTTTTTTTTTTTTTTCCAAGCAGCAACAGCAGGATGCACTAAGGTGGGCAGATGATGCAGAATTTTTCATTTTGCTTGGGTACTATGGGCAAAGCCTGGTAGGTGTGTGCACCTGCAGGAAAGGTGCTCTCCATCAATGCACATGTGCACATGTGACATTGACACACACGTGCATTAGTACATGTGACTGACCTCATGTGCTGCCTCCAAGAGCAAATGCTCTTGTGCATCTCACACATTTTCATTTAAGACAGACTTATAGCTAATCATTTTCAGACTGTGCCTGAAGAATCAGCTGTTGCATTCTCTGAATCACTGCTGTCCAGTTCTTACACAGAAATCATTAGCCTGTGGAAATACTCTTTTTTTTACTAGCAGACGAAGCCATATGCTCATCCAGAGGCAATTACTCATCTAATACGAGTTCTATAATAACCTTAAACAGTACAGAATAGCATAATTGTTTGCTTTAATAAATACTTCAGAACACTTTAGCTGCCTTGTAAAATGGCTTCACAAAATCCTGTTTCAGCTTCTTCCAGCTTGCCTGAAATGTTCTCTATCATTCTGGCCATTTTTTTTCCCCTGGAATTTTGCAGTGATACCTAAACAGATCTCTGTTTTGAATCACAAGTGTGAGGAGTTAAGAATTCCTTTCTCTTTTTCTTCTAACTGACTTTTCATCATATGTTGGACCCAAGTATCTATTAAGGTAAAATCAATAACAGCTCCCAGAATAAAGAGAAAATGCCCCAGACTTAATATACTTCATGCACAGCCACTGCAGATGTATATCCAAAAGGAAGCTAATAGAGTGGCTCATTCTACAGGTTACTGATGTTTGAAATAAGTCCATTGCTAAAATTGTTAGGAACAATTACATTACAACAGAAGTAGGGCTCCTGCTTCTTTGCCTTTATAGGTACATCAGAGCAACAATGATTTCTCTGGTCTCAGTTGTTAATACCTGAGCACCTGTGCATGCTAAAATTGATAACAGCCAAACAATATCCTTCTTCATTTCTTCATCCCTGTGGGAATGCACCTGAAAAGTTGTGTGCTGAGTGACAAGGACAGATAGGAACTGAAGAAACACGTCCCTTTGTTGGGTTCAACATCCCTCGGCCTGTTCATGGCAGACTGGAAGCAAAGGTCAATGACACTCTACTATTTTCTGTTATTTTTCCTTTTCTAATATTTCAGGTAGATCCTGTGCTTCTTTCTCCTCTGAATGCTGTGAAGGTGCCAGTGAGTTGGGAAGGATCCTCTGGTTGATGAGAGCTGTTATTTAAAATAAAAATTATTCATCTGAGCGCCAAAAGCTCATTGCAGACCAGCTGAGTGACACCCATGACACTGAGCTTGCATGTAAATGCAGCCTTTGTTCTTTAGGACTGGCTGGGGCAGGAACACACAGAGAGCAGCAACTCTGTTCCCAGTCCCTCCCATGAAGAGTGGGGCACAGCAGGACTCCTGGCTGCATATCAATCAGGTTGCTCCAGAGAAAACAGTGGGAAGATACTCCTGCTCTCCCTCCCAGGTCCTGTGATGGGACCCATCCAGAATACAAAACACATCCTGAGTCCAGGAAACTGCAACCAAAAACCACCCGGAGACATAAATGTCATGGTTGCAGCACATTTTAATAGTATGTAGATGGACAAAACAGCAACAGCATTTATAATTCAGGAACATTAAAGAAAATATAGCACTTGCTGGAAAGCACAGTGGTGCTCTCCATCTGCCTTATCACAGGACTCCAATGGTTGGGTGCCCACAGACCTTTTGCATTAAATTTTACATTGATTTTTATGGCCAGTTATTACATGCAGTGTCTGAACACTCCAACTGCTCTGTCTCCTCCCTGGTGTGGTATGAAATAAAGTTCATGGCAGTGGTGTAATGGATGGCTCGGACCAACTCCAAAAGTGGGGGTTTATCAGGTAATTATTTGAGGGGAGTCAGAAAATGTGGTCTTTTATGTCTACATATAAAAACTGCATTAGGTTTGGAAAGAGCCAAAACATGTCATATCATGGGTTCCCAGTGCTTATTACTTCAGCCCCTTTTCTCTTTCCTCCCTTTCCCTTCCAGAGGAGCATTTCTAGGTCTTTGTTTCACTGGGAGGAGGCCAATTCCAGCATCCCATCACTCACAGCCCAAGGAGAAAAGGATGCACTGCTGTATCCTTTGCTGGAGCCCAAAAGGTACTGAGCTGGATGCTGGAAAAACACAAATTTTATAGCAGCTGGCAAACCCAAGGCCTGCACGTCTCCCTTTATAAGCTGTAATGGGACTTTCAAATTCAAAAGTCTCAGGTACTTGGTAAAGATGTGCTCACACTGCCTTGTACTCTGGGACCTTCCCTACAGGATGAGGGACAGACTTTTAGCAGGGCCTGTTGTGATAGGACAGGGAATCATGGTTTTACATTAAAAGAGAGAAGATTTAGACTAAATATAAAGAAATTGTTTACAGTGAGGGTGGTGAAACCCTGGCACAGGATGCCCAGGGAGCTGGTGGATGTCCCATCCCTGGAAACATTCAAAGCCAGGTTGGATGGGCCCTTCTACTGGAAGATGTCCCTGTTCACTGGGGGTTGGACTAAATAACCTCTAAATGTTCCTTTCTACCCAAGCTATTCTGTGGTTCTGATGAAGGCTGTTCTCATGCTGACTGCAAGGAGAACTGCACCCTCACCGGGAAGGCTTAGCAGATGTTGGATTTGCATAGGCTTGGACTGCATATTTCCATATTTCAGGATTCTTTTCCTTAAAAAAGATTGCACCACCAAAACAATAATTAAAAACATAGTGCTGAAATATTTTCTAAGGTGCAAGTTGTGGGTTAAAAAGGAATGGAAAAATACCACTGGTTTTCTACATGACATTTGCCTCTCTGGGGTACAACTAGATGGTGGTTCAGCCTGGAAGGGGGTTCAGCACTGTTGGACTGTTGCAGGGGGAATTGTGCCTTTTCCATACATCTCATTTATATCTATCTGAGAAGAGCTGGGCCCATTGTCTCAAAATTGCTTTGAGCTAGGACAGGATGAGGCAGGCTGTGGATACATGAGCTATTAGAGCTATTAGTGATGGTGATGTTAGACAGTATCGCTTGTCTGTCTGCTTTACAGTTATAAATGTGTATCATTTAAAATACAATAAAGGGCCAGATGCTCATCTGGTGCCTGACATCTATCCACTGGGTTCTCACTGCCACAGCTTTAGCATAATTCACTGTCTTTACAGTATATATATATATATATATAAAATTGTTGCTGATTTTGAGATCTCAGCTACGCCCATGGCAAGTGAATTCACTGCCTGCCCACATCTCCATGGAATGGTGTGTCATTGTGCATACACTGCCCTGAGATCACAAACTGGGAGTTGAAAGAAGGGTCCAAATATTTAAACAATATCTTGTTACTAAAAATCTTCCATGAATGCTTGCTTGTTCAAAGACAGAAAGTTAAAATTAATTTGTTTTTAACCTGCTAGGGACTGAGTAATCTCTTCTCTGCCAGCCTGGGCATCTTCTGCAAATGCCAGTTTAAGATGAGCAAAGGAAGATGAAGAGCTCTGAATCATACTCCTTGGGTTCATGTCAACTATGTGCTTGCATAATGCCTCTGAACCAGCTGCTGAGTATTATCTCTGGTTTCTAATCCTCTAATTTCAGAGTTCTTTTGTGGAGATTATTGCTAAAAACTTCATGTAATTAATATCAATTATTTGGATTTGCAGTTTAATCAGTGTCAGATATTTTCCAGCTCAGAAAGCTGTGCTATTCCTGTTGCTGTTATTATTAATTTCTAGTCTAGGTCACCCAAATAGATGATAATAAATACGAATGTAGATTCACTTGATACCAGGACTGTGCATGACACTGGCTGATAAAAACTAGAAAATTCATGAGAATCACATTTTTATTCCTGTTACTCTGCCTGAATCTGTCCAGTCTGACAAATCTGGTCTCAGTGAAGCTTCAGTGTCCCTTTGTTGCCAGGTAGCTGGTGCAGTCAATTTAGTTTGCTGTTGAACCACCCTGAATGGGCACATATTTAAATACTACATTTGCTCACACAAATGATACTCTGCTCCTTCTCCTACTCCAGATCATTCTCAAATCTAGATCACGACCCTCATACTGTTTTGTTTAAAAATATGATCAGCTGTGACTGCAGAATGTGAAGTGCAGTCACAGAATAGCCAATATATGTCTATGCCCATTATATTAGGAAACACAGCCACATTTTTTCCAGATCCAAAGCCATATGGACAATATACCCCATGACCTAAGTGCTAAGGAGAGGAAAAAATATACATGTTGTTTACCAAGAGCATGCAGGCTCATGCTGGCAGCTCAGGGAGTGAAGCTGATGCGTCTCAACCCCTCTCACAGGTTCAAGTCTCTCACCCATTTTGCCAGCTCTGACTATTCAGCCACAGCCCCCTGCCTCCTCTCTTGCAATTCCTGCCATCAGACAGTTCAAGGTGCTGCAAAAATTAACCCTGGCAGATGTAACCATGTGTTCAAGATTGGGAAGCTGGAGGAGGGAAAGCCAGTGCCTGGAAGATGGAAGTGAACACCTTTGGACACACAGCTTGCCTTAGGGTAGCACAACCACAGCACACGTGTGGGCAGGAGATGAGTTTTCTGCCACTGCCAGCAGATTTCCCAGGTTTGAGGGATGAGCAAAATGGAAATTCCTGTGAGAGGATACAGAAAGGCTTGATTTTGGTAAATATTGAAGCTAAAAAGGCACAAGCAGGTACTGCAATAGCCTCCCAAACTACTGTTTTATGACAAACTGTTTAGGTGCCCCATTTCATACCAGGTGAGTTTGACTTTTTAATTTGGGGTTGTGCTATTTATTTATTTATTTATGAAGTTTTACTTTGCATGTCATTCAGTCATTTACTAGTATCTGAAGAGGTAGAAATTCTTTGTTTTCTTGATTCTAAGAAATTCCAGCAGGAATTTTATAGAAAAATTTTATATCCACACATTCTGCAAATAGGTGAGGAATGTACTGTGCTGGTGGGGAGATCCTCCTTATCAGAAAGACAAAGTTTTTCCTATATTTCACCAACTTTCTTTTAGCCAAGCTACAAACAGAGAAGGAGAAGCAGGTGGAATGTCACGGTGCTTATATTTGCAGACGTGTAGGAAATTGTAACTATGGCATGGCTTAATTTACAAGTGCCTGATTTTACAGCCTTAACACCCTTTCAATGTGGCATTTTGCACATAATGCAGGACTTATTCTTCCCTCAGTGGGGCAATATCTTGGAGTGATTTGATGCCTAACTCCTACTGGGGTGTTCCAGAGTTGCAGTGACTGCTGACACTCAGGTGTGGGAGATCAGACCTGCCCCAGGCCATGGGCAAGTGCACAGGCAGCAGAGGCAGGGGGACCCTGACTTGCCTTTAGAAAGTCTCCAGGGGTGGGGTGATGAAAGTTCCTGTCCTGCCTGCCTTCTCCTTGATCCTGAACAAAACTGCCAGTCTTAACTTTTCAGTCCAGTAAGTGCACACAGAAAAATGTGGTTTTATTAGCAAAAGTTGTGGGGAAAAAATAGAAAATTATGTCCTAAGTGATGACTGTTAATAATAAACTCATCATTTTGGAGTGAGAGAATGTAGCTTTTTTCACTTTCTAAGAAAGCATCAGCAGAATAGGACAGAGAGAATATTATCTCTAAAAGCTATGCATCATTCTCTTAAAATGTTAATGTTCCATTTCTAGCTGAACAAATGAACCTCTACAAGTTGGATGCAAGTAGCACTAATGAATCAGAGTGCAGACCAGGAAAACAAAGAACCAGAATCCGACTGCAAAAAAGCATCTTTCAAGGAATAAAAAAATAATTAAGTCCTTATTTAAAAATTGTTCCAGTAATGTGCTGTGAACAAAGGGCTTTTAGCTGGAAAGGACCAAACAGCTTTTATTCCAGAGTACTTTATTTGCTGCAGGACTATAAACAGGATCCCCAGCAAACCCTTCAATCAGAGCATGCATTTTTAAAAAACTCAGAAGCCTTTTTCCCATTTACCATTTCCTTGAAATGTTTTTTTTTTTTTTCTGTTTTTGCCTCCTTGATGTATTTATAATGAGTGTGCAGTTTCCACGTTGTTTAACCTCCAAGCCAAAATAGGGTGCATGCAGGCAGCAGCACTTCATGGCTTGTTTGTGTGCCTTTCATTGAGTTCCTGGTGCCACGAAACCCATTGCAAAGATTATGATAATGCAAGATCTGATCTCATATATGCCCGTGTTGAATGAAAACCCCAGGCTATTTTCATCATCCAAGCACTCAGGTTTATTATCTGTAACATATTCCTGCCTCAAAGCGCTACCCAAGGTTGTGTTAGACACTAAAGAGCCACCTGGAGTTCTCGCCCTCAGGAAGAGCTAAATTGGACAGGACCAGAAGGTGATGAGAAGGCAGAGATGAAGTGATGCTTAAAGGGATGCAGAGCAGGCCAGTGGTACAGATGTAAGCCTGCCTGCATTTAATAACTGTGTCCTGGTGGCAGTGCCTTCAGGGATGGCACTGGGTGTTGACGTAGTGTTTTCCAGGGAGCAAAGTGGTTTGGATTTTCCAACTGCACAGCTCCAGGAAGTTTGTGTGACTGCATCTCTCGTGCTGAGAGAGATCCAGAGCCCTGCTCTGGGCACCATTTTTGATCCCACTTTCTGCTCTCTATTCCTTCTGTTGTCCCAGTGTCCTGTCTGTGGAATGGCACTGCTCAGTCCTGCCCAAGATGCTGAGAAACCTTGAGCCAGTTCTAAAAGGATCCTGGACTAATGAAAAAGGTGGTAAAAAACCACAGTCATAGGCATCTCTTCAGAAAAGCTGATTCCTGTGTTTTGTTGGAATTTCAGTCTATTTTCCCCACCCCCATTTTTGTGGCCTTTATAATAGGTTGAATTCACTCCCAAAAATCTCTGCATTTATGGAGCTTCTGGTTGCCAGCCAGTGCTCCCCAAACTTTTCAGTTCCTGTTCTTTACAGAAAAAATTCAGCAAAAAAAAGGAGTGATTTCTGAAGAAGCACCCCAGTATTTTGAAATTTCTCATTAAATGAAATTTCTCTTCCTAAACTGCTTTTGAAAATTGTCCCATTGCAACATTTCTCTGTGAATAACATAATTCATATGAGAGCCAACACAATGAGGCTGAAACAAAGTGCTTCAACCTTACCCAAGCAGAATGTTAAATAAAAGTCAGATGAAATTGATACTGTCCCTTGAAACACTCAGATTTTCACAATCAGCATTTTCTCATAGCAAGCTGTTCCATATCCCCTGCTGGCAGCAGGCTTAGAGACATCAGCTTTTTCTGGAAAAGCTTTAAGAGCTGGGTATTATTATTGTTATTATTATCATCAATAATATGCAGAGGAAATGGAGCTGGAAAACAGAGGCAAGAGGATAGATTCTGCTACAGCTTTCTATGCCCACTAGCACTGTGGTTTTGAATTCACAGAGGTCCAAAGGAGAGGAGAGTTCACCTCTACAAAATACTGTCCACCTCGTTTCTCCTTAGGAGTACATCAGCTGCTCTCAGCTCTCTTCCACTCTGGTGGTTCATGCCACCACTGCCTGGCATGACATCAAAACTCAGCCCTTAATGCTTCATTTGTGGCTTTTGCCTTTTTTTTTCCAATTTGCATAAAACAGAAAGGTAACACTGATGATCAGGAGAAGGAGGTCTTTGGACAGCACTTCAGTTAGCTAAGTGGACTCATACAGGATGACAAGGCCACTGTTGTTTGAGAGCTGCACAGATTCACTCCAATATTTGGGTGACAAGTGCAATTTAAAGCTCTTTAGGGTGGATGTTAGCACACACAAGTTGCTCTGTGAGCAATCCCATTAGGAGGCCGAGCCTGGATGGCAGGAGGAGTGGGAATGAGAGTGGGGCAGGATGGGTTGGTGTCTCACGGCATGAGCTGCTCTCTCAGGTGTCAGAAATGGGTTTGTAGCAGGGTGTAGAAAACCAGGCACAACTCTGTCTCTGAGGGTTCCCATCCCATCTGGGCAGCCTGTGACTGACCACAGCTCTGTTGCTGCCTCCATGTGCCATCAAGTCCCCAAATTAAAATTATTAATATATTTTCCTTTAGAAGGGACTATTGACACATGTGGCTGACACATATCCCGGTCCTTCATGCATGAAATGTTTTGTCTTCCCCTTTGAGGAGTTTACTGCCTCACTGACCTTTATATTCTGCAAAGAAGCATTTTAATCTCCCACACTGCTGGGCTGCTAAGTGGTTTCTCATTTGACTTGTGCTGCTCAATGGTCTTTCCATGTTGACGGGCTCTATTAAGTCACTGGGTGTTAGTCTGAAACTGTTCTAAGCTGTTATTTTCAGTAATAACACTTCTATTTGTTCCCCAGGTTCACTTCACCCACAGGAGGTGGGAGGAGACGTGGAGGCACAAATTCTCATTAAAAGAAAAAGCAATTTTCTTTGGGAATAACCTAGCTCAAGGCGACCTGAAAGGGTCAGAGCACTGGTTCCAGTATGAGCCAAGCTGAGACTGGACATCTTTAATCAATTCTCCTACTGAGGACTTTCCCAAAATGGTATTTATCAGTCAGAGCCTGTCAGGAAGTCTCTGTGAATCTAGGGAGCATGCCAATATGTTATGGATGATATTGTAATTGTTCACTCCTGTCAGCATTGTCTCTTCTTGTAGAGTTTGTACATAAACAACCTGTGAGTGCTCATCCTTCAGCATTATTTATTGTGCATTAGTCACCAGTCATGTGACTTATTTTCCTTGAAAGGGGGGGAAAGAAAGGAAAAAATATCTTAAGGAAACTCCCCATGGAAGTCAGAAGAACATATTTTTCACTGAACTCATCTCATCATCACATAAAATTTGGGAACAGCCAGGTTAAGTGAAATGCATGCAGGGGACAAAGCCACGCAGCATGGGCTGAGCGAGGGTATGAATGTGCAGATGGCAGAGCTGATCAGTCTGCCCAGGAAATTCCCTGGCCCTTCTATCAGAGAAATTAAAATGAACCTTTTCCACCATTCTCTGCTGGTGCTTTATCCTCTCTGTCTCTTGTCTTGCCTCTGCATTCTGGAGCCTTGAAACCCAACATCAGGGACAGCCCTTTGGTATTTCCAAACTCCTTTT
>VYXD01002162.1:356529-414901 GCA_013397195.1 Hylia prasina | reverse complement strand
TTTTTTTTTTTTTTAGTGAGAGATGGTGAAAATAAAACCCTCTGACTGTGAGGCCTGTGGTGCAACTGTCCTGTGTAGCTGAAGTTTGTGTTGCTTAGAAATCACTGCAAACTGTTCACCAGTTCCACCCTGTCTTTTCCCTCTGTGCCCATTATATAAGGCTGTTTGGATAAGCCTGTGTGATGAAATCATATACACATTTAGTACAATAATAATATCAACCTCATAATGACTAGGGAGAGGATAAAAAATGTCGGCTTTATCAAAAAAATGATCTCTTTTAACAACAAATTGTAACTAATTAGACTTTGAATGGGAAATCAAATGAAAGTGCATGAAGGCTCAATTTTCCATACAGCTGACGTTCTGACCTTTTTAGGAGTGGAAAAGAAAATTATTTTTAATTAACATGACTAATCATTTCCTGTCATTTTCAGATAATTGGCTTTGTCAAAAAAAATGAGCTGTTTTGGGGGGAAAACTGGGGAGGGTGAAAGTGGCAGCTCTGCTGGCACGTTTAACCTTTTAGATTCTGCCCGCAAAAGTAGTTTTGAATCCTTGTTATCATGGTGAAAAGGCTTTATATGGAAATTTGGTGCCCTACGCCTCTTCCTTTCCATATGGCTGATACAAATTCATGCATAGGCAAAAATTATTTGACACACTGCTAGACTTCTTTCATTTTTAACTAGTCCCTTATTTAAAAAATGCAGAGATGGTTTAGAGGTTTTCTGGTACCTCTTGAGGTCATGTATGTGATCTGGGACAGAGGGTCAAATCCTGGAGAAGTCCTCAATGAATTCTACTCCAGCTAGTTGGGAATTTGGCTTGAGTGAATGTAGCCAACTTTTATTCTGAAAAACAAGCAATTGAAAGTGGTCAGACCGAGTGCTGTAAAGTCTGTTTCATTGTACCTGCTTGCTGGAAATGTGGAAATGAAAATCCTAGGAAAATAGAAATCCTAGGCCATGAGGTAAGAGCTCAGTCTCTTTTAAGCAGCAATGAAACCTGGTGTGTTGGAGGCTTTCCTAGGCAATTGTTGTGAGGTTTTAATGCACACTTCAAGGGACAGGCAGAGTTGTTGGACAGAGACCAAAGGAAAGCAGGAAGATCAAATGACTGAAACACGACCTGCAAGCAAAGACTGAACAGCCTGGGATCGTTCAGCTAAGAGAAGAGAAAATTCAGTGGGGAACTTAAGTTTTGAATAACATTAAAAGGACACTCAGGAAGGCGGTAATCTGTCCTCCGCTTTCAGTTAGTGGGGTAAGTAGAAGTGAGAATAAAGTGCAGGAAAGTCTCAGAAAAGATATCAGGAAAAACTTTCAAGTAATGAAGAGAGCAGAGCACCAGGAACTCAGCAGAGTCCCTGCCTCTGGTAGTTTTAAATGGGACAAACATCTGTCAGGGATGACAGGAGGAGACTTCACCCTGCCTTGGGGCAGGGAAATGGATCTTCTGCTCTGCTGAAGACCCCTTCAAATGTGATTCCCATAATTGTATAGGGCAAAGCATTCCTGTTTGATATCAGCAAGCAGGGGAAGGCTCTAAATAATGAGCAGGTTTTGAAACAGAAGGAAGACATGAGCATATACGAGGTGAGCAGCTATCAATATTGGATGCAAATGAAGCCACAAAAAAAGAAAAGTCACCCTCGTTCAGCAACTGAGTCAATTCACAGAGAACCTGTGCCCCAGCAAGGAGCTGCTGGCTGTAGCCTGGTGCCTGCTTGTGCAGGGCTCTGCTGGCTCAGGATTCCCAGAGGCTTCTCAGGCTCTGGGGTTGTTACTGGTACAGCCACAAAATGGTTCCTGATATAATTTGCTTGATGTGATAATTGATAATTGATAATTTGCTTGATCTGTTACCTTTTGGCCAGTGTGGATTGTGGGACCAGGCTGGTGGCATTCAGCCCTGGTGTCTCTTGAAATGACAGTGATGGAGTCACTGACACAGAGAAGGAACAGCTCAGCCTGTTACTCTTTTATTCAGAAAAGAAGGAACTAATTTCATGGTTCTTTCATTCAACCCCTATGAAAAATAAACCCAGAAAAAACAGTTTATATTAAATTTATACTTCATGTAAAAGAAATATTGACTTTCAAATTTTCCAACCCCCTTTTTCTCCTGTTGCCTCCACTTGCAGAGTGCTCCAGGTTCAGTAGGATGGGGAAAAAGCAGGATAAATTCCTAAACTCTATAACAGCAGCACCTCCTGTCCTTTCCTCTTATTTAACTGACATATTCCATGGCTGAGGAATCCCCTATTTTACTGATATCAAAACCATGTAGTCATTTCTATTCATGAAACAGATCAGAACAAGTTCCACTAATGACTAAGAGATGTATTTGGGAGTGGAGAATTCTGCAAATTAGCAATCAAACACAATAAAAAAATCAAAGGTGCTGCATTACAAAATACACTTTGTTCATTTATTTTAACAAGTATCACTTATTTTCAATTATTTACAGTGCTAGTTAGCGTGCTCATAAAGTACTGTGGCATATTGAGTTAAAAGTAATGGATTCTTAGAGCTGGGAAATCTCAGCAGAGCACTCTGCTATTAAACACTGGTAGGAATGAAAGGCAATGTTATGGTGGGCTGCTTTCTGGGCTTTTTTTTTGCTTGTTGTGGAGCACTTTTTGATGGGGTGAAGATAATTGGGTCTGCAGATTAAGGGAGTTAAGAATTAGTTGAGTTCTCACCGTGAAGAGTTTTGTAAATTCCCACATCAATCTTTATGTCTTCCAGCTCATCTCTCCCTTTAACAAATCCAGCATTCAGGGCCTTATCTCAGGGTGTCCTTTCCAGTCTGAATTCTCTGGCTCTCTTCAGCTGCTCATCATTTAAAGACAGTTATTTTTTTGGCATTTCATTTCCTGCTTTTTTCCTCCTCTTCTTGCATCTTTTATAGATGGTGATAAATGTGAATAACAATGTGCCCAGTGTGAAAGACAGAGTGTAAAACCCAATTCCATTCGATTTCTCTTTTATTCTAACTTTAAGCCTCAGATTTGCCCGTGTCTCACTCCCCCAGACCTGTCACCTAAATTAAATAGTGACTCTTAAAACTGATTGCTGTGAAGAAATAGATCTCAGAAGCAAGAACCTAATGCACCTTAAAGAAAATTTCCTAATAATTGTTGAAACTAATTTAAATTTTATTCCCCACCCCTGAGATATGGAAGCAGCTCAACGCTAATCAGGAAAGGGAGAAAAGTGACCTTAATTTCAGATGATCTATTTTCAAAATCCTGTTGAAGGCAGCAAAAGGCTCTAATAATTTGCACGCCATGGAGATGGCAGGGGAAGAGGCAGGCAGGGAATACTGAGACACTTGTCTGCTTTCGTGCGTCACTGCTGACACCTGCTGCGGAGCTGCCTGGCACAGACACCCTCCCGGAGCTGGGAAAGGGCTGGCTCCTCCAGCCTGGGAAAGGGAGCCCCAGCTTTCATAGCAGGAGGGTCAGCTTGTCCACTCTGGGAGGAATAAAGCAGGTTTAGCAGCAAGGAAAAAAAAACCCATCTGTCCAGGTTGGGGAGGAGAGGTTTCTCCAGCTGTATGCTGCTTTTTCTTATTATTATTATTTATTTTTTTTTCATTATTCATTGACATCTTGATAACCTGTCGGGTTGTTTTTCTTTTTTTTTCACTATCTCAGGCTCTGAAATAGATGGGGCTGAGCTGCCCTTGGACTCTGGCCAGGACAGAAGGGATCAGCAGCAGGTGATGCTGTAGTCAGAGTTGATATACATTCAGGTCAAGGTTGGTTTAGAAATAAAAGTGACCAGCTCAGGCAATCGCTGTTTCTTTAGCACATCTTGCTTGCTGGTATGGGTTAATCTGGTTGGTGGCTTCCTGCCAACATGTGGGAGTTGCTCTGGCAAAAAGTGTGGTTTTCTCTGTGTTCCTGCTGTAAAATGAGGAGTTCTCACCTGCCATAAACCTTCCTGCTGTAAAAAGCTGCTCAGCACAAGGAGATGCCCAGCAGAGTTATCATCGTTATCTGATGTGACACAAGAAGCATTTAGCAGGAGCCAGCTTCCTCTGGCATGGTGATACAGGGAGGATTCTGATGGACAACTTGCATTAACATCATAGACCGTGGGAGAGGAAAAAAATAGAAAAAAATTTTCTCTTTAAATGGATGTTTGATAAAAGAACAGAGGCAGGTAATGGCTGGATTTGCTTTGTTAAGCAAGTGTCCAGAGTATTTGCATTTTATAATTGTTCCTGCAAAATCTGGTGCGAGCTGAAATTCAGCTTAGATTTCCTGTGCTTCTCTTTCTTTCCCGTGTGGAGTGCCAGAATGTTAAATACTTTTAGTTCCATCTTGCCAGGTTCATCTTGAGCTCTGGTCACTCTTCCACTGAGTGGCAAACCAGATGCCACCCCACTTTCAGTGAGGGGCAGGGAGAGAAGTCCTTCAAGGGCCATCCCTGGGGACTGTGCAGCACAGCTCATCCCCCTGCCCCAAACAAAACACACCACGAGTGTCAGAACATTGCTCCCTGTTATTTATACCACTGTGATTCAAAATGTCGTGCTATTACTGCACACACAAAGATACTTGAGGGTTTTCTGATTTCAATTATGATTATTATCTCTTCTGAAACATGTTTTCTCTGCTGTTGGGAAATCTGCTTTGGAACACCAGCAGACAGCAGTAAATGGTGCTGTTTGCATTAGGTGTGCACTCCTGCTTGTTGAGGGCCTCTTTCTTTGTCCCCCTGTATGAGAGATGGTGGGAGACTCTAAAAAATGCTGCAGGTAGCAAGGACTCACATTTAATTTACACCATCTTTTGAACTAACTAAGCCAAGCCAAAGTTGAGATTTTCACTTTGCAAATGTCATCACTAAGAATTTTTATCTCAAGAACTTTTGCTAGATATGAACATAAGTCAATTATATTTGTCCCAGGCCTATCAAATCACATCCTGAATTTTGCTGTGTTCACAGCAATGGCCAATCTTTGAGGGCACCATGTGCAGTAGGAGTCAAGGGAAGTGATAATGATCCAGGAACAGTGAGCATGCTGCTCTGTTGTCATTGGGAAGAGCATGGTGACATTGGACAGTGTGAATTTTGAGTCACCAAACCACACCTGGGGTCACCAGTGGGCTCAGATGTGTGCATGTCCTTCAGGTTCTTAGCACACCATTGTCCAGAGCAGCACCTGCTGAGTCCTGAGAGCATCTGGGAGCTCTCCAGGGGTCCCAGGTGTGACCTGAGAGCCTCCTTCCAGCTCCCAGGGGACAGACATCCACACATGAAATGACCAGACCAACTCATCACCTCTCTGTTTGTCTCAGCAAGGCAGCCAAGAGCTGAGCTGGCCAGGAATAGAAATCACAGGTAGGGAACAGAAAGACAAATGACTAACAGATGCTCGCCCTGCCATTCCACCTGGACTGTGGCTAAAGGGTCAGTCCACTGCAATCTGCAGGATATATATTTTCCTTCATGCTAAAAATGCTGAATATTCAGTGTTCCTGATTCTTGGTGTCTGTCCCAGTGTGTCAAATCTATAATCTCACAGCTACCACAACCCCAGTTAACTCATTGTCCTCCTACTTCTGGGTATGAGCTTCTCTGTCTCCCATGACCATGTCCAGAAGCTTCTCTCCCACACAAAGCTAATATTAGAAACACTTTCATTTCAAAATTACTTCCTACTCCTTCCTTCAGATGTCCCTTTCCTGGGATGAAGCAGGAGAATAAAGGAAGAAGGCACATCCTAAGCCCAAGGCTGCCACTGCTGCCATTCCTTATGAATGCTTTACAGAGTCTTCCAGATGCACATTAAGCTTGATGTGGACTCTTTAAATCTCAAGAACATTTAATAAATGGAGAATTGGTCTGATTAAGTCATACCAGAGATGAATTTCTTACATTGATACAATCTCCAATGAGTACTCAATTTCATTTAATAAATGTATTTATTAAATACATAAAAGAGTTGTAAATGGAGCTCTTGTCTTGCTGAACCTTATTAGTTTCATCCTTATTTAACATTTATTTTCTTGAGATGAGACAATATTTGTTAAATCTTGGACACGTCACTGCAAAATCCACCCATGGTTTATTCAGACTGACTCTAAATATTAAATTTTGATATTTGCTAGACCTGGCTCCTTGTTTAATTTACCAAGATCTCTAACAATCACAAGGAAAGGCTTGCTAACTCAAAAATAACTGTTATTGAATTTCCAGTGGGTTTTTAAAAATCTATATGATAGGTAATAATTTTTCCCTAATATTTTCTAAAATCTGATTAACCTCCATTAAAAATGGGGAAAAGGAATTTGTTGCAGTCCCTGTTTGGATTCATGCTTCATAAGTATATCAGAAGTTCCCCAAATCCTGTTAGATTGCCATGTGGATTTTCTCTTTCATTTCTCACCCTTGTTGATCATCAGTGTATTTGTGCATAAATGGCAGCTCTCTCCTCCAAGGCACTGCACCACTCCTGTCCTACTCACTCCCCACCATCAGAATTCAGCTGGTGGGAAATTATAAATCACTGCTGGAGCATTTCTGCCACTCCACCTTTGAGATTGCAGCCTGTATTTTTTTCATACCTTTGCTGGGAATGTGCAGATTGCCTTGGTCAGTTTTATACGTCTCCTCTAAAGAGACACATTCCAACAAAAAGTAATCATGCTGTATCCATAGCAGAAACAATCCTTCCCCACCTCTTATTATTCCAGTCTCTTGCCAGACTAAGACAGACAGAATAACAAACATTGTAGTTAGTTCTCAACCTGGAATCAGAGCATTTTTATGTCTCTATCTAGTTCCAGAATTTCTGGGGCAGCAATCCCAAATTATGTTTGGCCCAAAACCTCTGCCAACTCATCTTGCAGATCACCCTGCATCCTGATCATAAAATTTCACTACAAAAGAGAAAATTGAAAGCAATTATGTTTTTGTGTGCTTCTGTACACCACTCCCCCTGGCCTTTCAGAGCCCGGGGATGGGGGAAGCACAGCCCAGGAACCCTCCTCCAGCACATGGGCAATATAGAGAAACTGAGTGGGGAGGTGAAAGCAGCCAGATTTACTTGCCCTGTGTCTCCAGCTCTCCCATTTCATGGCAGTTACCTTGAAAACTCCTCTTTTCCATGACAATGAATGCAGATCCCTTCTTTGGTAGGTCTGACCACAGTGCAGGTAGCAAAGGGCAGCAGATGAGATGCTAAAACTCTCAGCACCAGAGATGGAGCTGCAAACCTGCTCAAGGCTACGCTGGAAATGAGCTCAGCCACCTGAATCCTGTCTCTGCTTATCAAGAGCAAGGAATATCCCACTATTCTCTTGCCTGGCACTCCAGGCACTGAGGAGACTGTAGGAATACAGAGGTGGGCAGTGCTGTGGGTCACTGTGTGAGAATCTGTCCCCTGAACAGCAGGTGCAGTGCAGAGAGAAATGGATTTTGCTGAATGCTTCAGAAATGTAGGGCTGGGACAGAAAACTGTTCTGGGAAAGGCACTGGCCAAGCTAATCTGGGAACAGGATGGGAGGATTCAGCTCTCCTCCAGGAGTTTCATAGCAATGCTATCAGACTCTCCCTTTACTGCTTATCAAAATCCTCTTACAAAAACATGGTGCCAGTATATTATTTAATATGAGCACTCTGATATGACAGTGAAGAAGACCAGACAGGCCAGACATGAGAGATAACTTGGCAGTTAAACCTGCTACTAAAAATAAAGGCACAGATTTATTAAAGGGTTACAGAGAAAGGGTCTGCAGTCCAGCTGATCCCATGTACAGGTCCCACATATTAAACATTTGAATTTGGGTTTAATTAAAGTCTGCAAGTCTCTACAGATTTGTAAGTTTGCCTGTGATAATTTGCTGTTGGCTTCAGGTTATTCTCCTACTGATTTATAGTCTTGGATGTTCTAAGCAATATTTATTGCATCAGATAGTAGAGCCAGCTTTCAGGAAATGCTGGTACAGATGACACAAGACTTGTACATTATGGAATTTTTTAAAATATTATTTATGAAGTGGCAGAATTTGGGGAAATTCTTGAGAAAAACAGAAAGGACAACGAAATTACAGACTTTCAGAAGTGGTCAGTGATTTTCTGAGCATTTGAAGAAAAGTAACTACATATTTTTGGATAAAGGTGGGCATTATCACATTGAAAATCTGTTCCTATTCCATGTGAACGGTGGCAGGAACACAGCACAGAGAAATGCAGTATATGAATCTACTTCTGGAAGCCTAGACTTGTGAATTATTAATAAACAAATAAACAAAAGTAACAAAAAATCCCACAAAACAAAACAAAAAACACGCACACAGAGAAATTTAAAAATCCCAAAACAAAACAAAACAAACTCTGAAGATCTCTGACTGTTTATATGCTAACCCAGTTATTTATCAGATGAGCTGGTTGAGCCTGAAAGGAATCCATGTCCCAGCCAGGCATAATTCTACTGTCCCTATTAATACATGTCTGTGTACTGAGCTTGATGAATATAGAAAGTCTGGATACACAGCTCTGAGCTCCTGTAGGAGGAAAAGACAACTCCTTATTCAGTTCTGACCAGGACTGGATTTGAGACATAGCTATTTAAGAATCCATCTGTAATAACAGGCACAATTTAATTCAATTCAACAGCCTTGTAGGATTCAGAAACAAATAAACAAACCCTTCACTTCAGTAGCATTAGAATTTATCTTGAGGAAAACCAGCCTCATAAAAAATGAAGCAGAAAATCAACAGCTAAGACGGTAAAAAAGTTTTCCTGTGGCATGAAAATTGTTGAAAAGATCACATTAGCTGCTCACTAAAATTTATAGCATCAAAAATTGCAGAAAGAGTGAATACAGAGAAAAAGGATATGTTTGGTTCAGCCATAGATTTAAAAAAAGAAAAAAAATAAAGAAAAAAGATACTTAAAGTAAAAGATATCCACTGAAGAGCACAAATTGGGCCAAAAAGAGGAAAACAGAAAAGAGCTTGGCCAAGTTCAATGTTAATCTGTCATATGGCAGGGCAAAAAGGGTTTTCAGAAACAGGTCCTGAGAGGCAATTGAAGTCACAATTCACAAAGCACATCAGAAACAAGAAACTTGTCAGATATTTTATACTGGCAGTTCATGATTAGTGTGTAATGGGTCCTCAAGAAAGGAAAAGATGGAGTGGAAAAGCCTAATAAATTCTTTTATCAGAGTTCACCAGGGAGGAGGTCAGTAGTTTACAAGGGATGAATCTGAAGAATTCTCTATTTGAAATGTAGGCAGAACAACTTCCAGAATATTTTTTCACAAAGTGAATTGTAGCAACCCTTCCAGACCAGATAAACACAAAGTGTTGCACATGAGGAAAATCAATTTCAATTGTAAATACACAGAAATGGTCCCAAATTAGCTGGAGTCTCTCAGGAGTTACCTTGGAATCACTAGGAATTTCTCTGAAAAAGTCAGTTCAGTGCTCAGCAGATGTCAAGAGTATGTTAGTAACAGTTAGAAAATATCTAGAGTGTAAAGGAATAAAAGGCACTGCTAGAATTACTCACATCTTGATTATTCTGGCTGTTCCATCTCAGACAAAAAATTCTGTAGAAATAGAAGGGGCACTGAGATGGCTGGAAGTACAACCAGGTGGGTATGGAGCAATTCCTGGGCACAGAAATCAAAAGGCTGGGGCTCATCAGTTTGATGAGTGAATGGTGTGTGTGGTTATATAAAATCATAAATAGCACATAAGGGACTACAAACGATTTTTCACTCCTTCTTCTAAGGCAGAAACAAGAGGCACCGAATAAACCGATCAGGCCACAGATTTAAGCAGAGAAAAGAAAGCCCTTTTTCATACACAAAGCATAATCAAACTGTAGAGCTCATTGCCCAAAGTATAAATGGGTTCAAAAAGCAATTAGACAAATTCATGGAAGAAAAGTACATCAAGGGCTTATTAAACACAGTGAAGTGGATCCAAGCTCCAATTTGGGACTCTTTAAGCTGCAGATTACTGAAAAATGAGGAGAGGTGTTGACAGGGAGTTTTCTTCCTCTGTTTTTTTTTCTCTTTCTTATACTCATTTCTAAGCACCCACTACTGGCCATGGACAGAGGGACTGTCCTGCTCCAGCTGGACATTTGCTCTGAGACTGGAGGGTTGCTCTTAGGCTGTTGTCTCTCTCCTGTTGCAGGGAATATACAGGACACATTTCCATTAGCCCTCAGCCTTGCTTCTCCAAGATTTCTTCCTTTCTCCCCTTGCAGTAGGGGGGAAGACTGCTGCTTGTACAGACGACCTCCTGTATCAGCCAAGTCCAAAGCACAGAAGTTTCCAGTGGGGTCTCACAGGTGCTGCATTCTGCCCTTGCTCAGGAGCCACCAGCACCTTCATCACCCACATCAAGTCAGGGGAAAAATTCTCCTGAAGCTGCCCTGGGCTCAGCACGTGGGTGACAGCAAGGGCAGTAGGAGCAGAGTGGATGCTGATGGAAGAGCACCAGGCTCACTATCCCAGCCAGTTCCCCAGGGAGCAAACTTTGGCTGCTCAGACAAAGCTGGTGCTCAAAAGCATTCTTTGGTTTGTCCACTCCCAAGTGATAAATGACCCCGAGTTCTATTTGCAGACCTTTGGAAGCAGAGCTCCAAGGTCTCTGTGGTGGGCTCAGAGAGTGACAAATACATGGAACTGAGGAAACCTTGAAACTCCATACCACTCTTATCGCAGTTAATATTTGGAGCCACTTAATCATACAGGGCTTTCAGTTACTAAGGTCCTTTTAATTTAGAGTAAGAGCATGTGGTAATTAGCCTTAACCAGGTCATTGATCTTAGGGGAATACACTCTGTGAGGATCTACATCCATCTTGCATACTTGAGGGAGAGAAGGGCTGATCAGCTTGACATCTTGGCTCACAGTATTAACAAGGCAGGTTAGTGCTGACCTTCTGCTGGGGCCCTTCACACCCAGCTGGCCATGGAAACACAAGGGCATCTCTCCCATAAACCCCATTATCCTTTGGATTCAGCAGGAGCACTGCTGTGAGTGGAGGGTTTTCACCTTTACCTCGCTGTAATCACAGAGATGTTCTCCATGACCTGCCATCCACTTCACAGATACCACTGAAATTTATGGGGTGTTTCAGCAGGAACTTTGCTCTCTCCCTGATTCCACTCCTCCCTGGGGCAAACCTCCAATTCCAGGTCAACAGCTTGCTGCCACAGCCAGAGTTGTCACATGTTGTGCTCTCCAGCTTCCCGTGGGCTGCAGGGGTGCAGGTGCTGAGAACCCAGGGTGAATAAATCCATCTCAGCAGCATGTGCCTTGCTCCAGGCATGGAGGGAGAGAGGCCTGGACCAGGCACTGTCTCACACTAACATTTTCACAGCCAATTTCTTCAAAATGTGCAATCAAATTAGGCAAAATCATTCTGCACCTGCCATTTCATCACACGAGCCACTCACTGTGGCCATGCTTGTTCTCAGCATTAGGCTTGAGCCCAAGGTGGAGCAGCAATCACCATTCCCTGTCACACACCAGCTTTTAGGGCTTGTTCAACTTCAGCTCTGCAACAGTTCTCACTGGCCTTACATTTTCAAATTTCTGCTTGGAAAGCCTCTCTTCTAAGCAATTAAAAACTTTTTTTTTTTTTTTTTTTGAGTTTTCTTTTTGCACACTTGGCTCTTTAGGAAACTCTACACGGACTAATATCTCACTTTTCCCTTGCAGATTTTGTGGAAGACAAAGGGGAAGCAGGTTGGACCTCTCCCACACCCAGATTTCCCACATCATGTGGCTGCTATTGCCAGGTTGTGATGTTTGTTTTTTTTTTCTTTTCTGGGTCTCCTGCCAAACATTTGTCTGCATTGTCAGTGTTTTATTTTTTTCTTTTTCTGGGGAAAAAAAAAAAGCCTGTTTAATTTTAGCAAATGGGTTTTTCCACTTCAATAGCCTCAAAATTTTCCCTGGAGAGCTGTAAGCCCTTTAAATATATTTAGGTTGCCAGATTTCTTATGTTCTCTCTCCAGGAAGCCAATTTTGCTTCTAAGCTCTTGAGAAAGGGCCAGTCTCATATTTTCTTGCACTTTGAAGCTCTTGTACACCACCTTCCCTCTTTTCTCTTTTCTTTCACAGTCCTTCTTAGGTTTAGCACTTGTCCCTGAGGTAGCACAAAGGCCAGAAACCCTTCCCAGGCTTGTGTTAAGCTCCTTATCCACTCTGAGTCTTTCATCCTGTATCCATCAGCAATTCATCCTGGTGTTTCATGACAACCATCCCCACGTGCATTGCTGTGCACCAGGCTGAAGACACTAACCAGGACTAAATGCTTCAATGGCTGTGTGCCCTGCTCTGATCCAGAGTCACTGTGGGGATCTTTCTTCTCTCTCTCTTTCTTTTTTTTGTTTTTTACAAAACCAGCTCCTTGGGAAACTCAGCACAGTTCATGATCTCACTTTGCCTTCATCAGGTCTTGTGAAAAGCAAAGATAATCACATTCCATAGCTCCCTCTTTTCCTACTGAACATCACCACTGAAACCTTTGCTAAGTGTTGAAATCCCAGAATAAAACAGGATCCTGGGATCTGGCCAACCCCTTACAACCCAAAGCTCTTTTCCAGATATCTCGAATAGTTCTAGTACAGCTTGAACAGGATGAGAGAAAGATGCAGTGTCCAACAGGTCTCACCACACACATGGGGAAGAGCTGGTTCAATTACAAATGGAAAGTGGTTCCAGCTTGCAAACCGAAGGCAAGACAGCTTGTGGTGTCTGTAACTGAACCAGCAAATGAGTTGTGTAATACGTGACCTCTGGGACAAACACAAGTTCCTTCTTCAGGCCTTGGCAGGTTTATAAACCATGGAAAAGAAAAAGAAGAACAGCCCCACAGCTGAAGTGTTCTGTGATGACCTGAGGAGAAGAAAGATTCACGCTGCTGACTGACTGGCTTCATGGTGAGAGTGGAGCAGTGTAAGTAATGGATCTGCAGACTCTGGGGAACAGGCATGGCTACTCAATAAAAAGTGCTGTTTATTTTACAATCAACAGTTCTAACACAAGGGCTCTCAGGTTCTCTTGTTCATGATGACAAATTATGCCTGGGATCAATGAGATTCCTTTTTACTGCCCCCCTATTTCACTTACATAAAAACACGCACGCTTTGACGAGCTTAAAGAGCACCTTTGCAGCCACTAATTAAAAACATGTTTCACACGTTATTCCATAAATATGTCAGGACTGTTATTACCCCAAGACAAGTTTTCACTAAGGCAGTGTCCATCTGGTGTCACTAAGGTGCAGAGGGGATTTAATAAAGCCAAGGCTGTGCCTGGGAACGGACCACGGGTGTCCTGATTTGTGCTCTAATGAGGGTGTGTTCTCCTCAGAACCTGACACGGGGCTGCTGTGCCAGGAACGCTGCTCTGGTCCACCCAGAACCCTGAGAATGGGGAAATATCCCCCAGGCTGGACAGAAAATGAAAATTCCATTCTGTGGGAAAGGACGAGATTTCTCTGGCTGCTTTGATCACGAACCAGGACAAGTCAAAACATTAAATTATTCTTGTTATGTGAACCAAAATATTTTGAAAAGGTTTTCTTTCAGTCTTGTCGGAACACTCAGCCATGATATTGTATTGCCTGCAAATCCATTCAAATAATGATTCCAGTGCACTCATGTACATAAAAGCATGAGACCTGTTGCATTTAAAATCTCAAGCCACTGCCTGGTCAGCCTGGAGCTCTGCAGCACGACCTTGGGCTTGAATGCTAAAAGAGAAACTTAAGAAAGAGAAGGCTGCAGGTGTAATAATAGCAGGAACCTGACTACTGAGAAACACAGAGCAAAACACAAACAGGATTAGCTTCCATGAAATCTAGACGACGGCTGTGTAATTTATACAGGATTCTTTGGCTTGTCAGCATCCTTCTTGTTTTCTGGGCTCCACTCCTGATATCTCAGAGCAGGAGAAGTTTGTTCTAGCTCTCCTGCCAGACCCAGGAACCTTTAGTCAGATTTAAGAGTAAGTGACTGTGGGAAATGAAGATTGGGAACTGCTGATGGAAATGCAGTGTGTGTGACAGACCTAGCACCTCTGGGCAGGTGTGTCCTTAACTTCTCTCTGGCGGAAGAGAGGAGATAATCAACCAATTTGATAATTTAATAATTTGATTTAATAATTGGTTGATTTAATAATCAACCAATTATTAAAAATTACTCACCCCATTTATGGGTATTCATCTAATGGGACTGAAACTCCGAGTCCAAACATTCCCTTTACTGATGTATTTGCTCTCACAATGCAATTTCAGTGATCTGATTTTTGATTGCCTGAGCTGGAGGGGGAATGGGAGAGTGAGCAGCAGGATTGATAAGAAAATTCACTGTTGCACCTGCTTGCCATGGATTAGTGTGCCCTGTGCAATGTCATAAGAAACTGGGAAGTTCAGAATTACAGGGAGGTGATTTCCTTCTGTCCCCTAGACTCACTTCTGGCTCTGTAGTCTCTCTTCAAGATGTTAGTTTCTCCTCACTGGACTTATTTAAAAAAATGAGAACTTGAGGATTATTGTACAGGGGGAAAATTGAATCCTGAAGAGGAACCCATCCAAACACGACAACTCCTTGGATCTCCTGCCACTGCCCACAATGGCCTGTGCCTAGAAAGTGCAAGAGCTCTGCAGCTCAGTTTGATCTGGGTCAGCAGATCCCCCAGTGAATCATTTGACAGTGTCTCAGCTGGAGCAGGACTGCTGCTTCAGAGGGAGGCAGAAGCTTTGAAAATCAGGTGGAAATCCTAAAAGGACAAAGGAGATGGGATCCAAACTGTATCATCTGCTGACTTTGTTAGCTCAGCCCCAGGCACTGTGAGCCCCTCATGCTGGCAAGGTGGTGTTGTAAAAGAGGCAGAGGTTTAAAACCAGAAATGCAATAATAAAAACATGCAGAGGCATCACTTGTGACTGGAGTCCTTGGTTTTGGCATTATGCCACTGCCAACTGAGATAGATTTCCTCCACAGGAAGGAATGTGCTCTGAATAGGACAGGAAAGCAGTAATGGGAAGCAATATTCTTCCAGTGTTAGATAGGCAGCTGAGGCAAGCAACTAACTCACACCTCTTTAGGGAGTCTGCAACAGAAATTGGACTTAAATCTGCCTCTACCAGGACCTCTTGCAACATTTAAGGCACAAAAGCAGCTTCTTCCAGCTTTCTGTACAAATGCTCAGCCAGTGCTCCGCTGCTCTGCAGAACAGACTGTCCAACTCAGACGAGCAGCACTTCTCATGAGACTCACAGTGCTGCTCAGTCAGAAATACCTTCAGCAAGTTGGAGAGTCAGGGAGAGCCCTGGAAAAAAACAGTCCCTGAGGTTCATCTTCCCCTTCACCTAACAGTGACTTTCCACATGAAAACCACACAAATCAGCCACACTTAATGCTGACTTTCAATATGAGTCACACGTGGCAGCAGCTCCATGCCAGTGTTTCCAAGCCTCCCTCCACAGAGCTGGCTTAGTCAGACCTGCTCATATCCTCTCCTTCCACGCCAAGGAGCAGATTTGCTCTTGTTCTTTCTGTCCATCTTTCCTGTCACACTCTTTTCCATGCTCTCATTTCCCTTAGACGAGAAAAGCAGCCCAAGGACAAGGCAGGTTTTACCTTCTGCTTGCACTGGGACTGAGCTTGTCTTCAGAGCCTGGTGCCTGACAGATCTGAGCTGTCTCCTGCAGTCCAACCAAAATTAGAACAGAGTCACCCATCATCATACTCACTGACCTTTTATGAAAATGAGGCTATAAGTTGTCTTTTGAGCTGATACAAATTCATAGGGCTGCTACTTCTGCCTTACCTCTCATTTGCAAATCTTGTTTTGAGGACATGAAAAGAGGCATGAAGATAAATATTAGACATATCTCACCTGTAAGCTCTTTTTTTTTTTTTTTCTTTTGAGTGTGTGTGTGTGATTCTGCCAATCGTAGCTCTGAGCATGCTGACATGGTGAAGAGGATATCTGGTGAGAACTGTTATTGATAGTGAGTGTCAGAAAGTATCAGTGAAGATCTCACTGTCTGGACATCTCCCCAAATCCTATCAGAGCAATCTGGAGTTCTAACATCTGTGAAAGTGTGCTGGAATATTTTCAGAGAGAGACTCCCTCATGAGCAGAGG
Organism: Hylia prasina; assembly: GCA_013397195.1. Lineage (NCBI taxonomy): Eukaryota > Metazoa > Chordata > Aves > Passeriformes > Sylviidae > Hylia > Hylia prasina. The sequence goes on along the minus strand of VYXD01002162.1, from coordinate 398,749 downwards.
TGCATGAATAAGGAATTTTTTTTTGTTTATTTGCTTGAGGTTCTGGAAGATCAGAAAAGAGATTGATTTCAGGGTAATCCAAAGCACATATTTTAAAAAACACTCTCAGCAAACAAAATGAAAACTTGCAAATTGAAGTCATTCAATAGAAAGATTTTTAGCGAACTAAAAACTAAGTTTCTTTCAGCCTTTGATTTTTTGTTGGTATATATCCAAAAATTACTGTGCCTTTTTTTTTCCTTTTCCAGAATGTTCACTTTCTTGAGTTAAAACTGATTGAATTGACCTACATTAATGAAATGTCTGGATTAAACCCACCAAACTGTATCAAAACAAAGCAAAATAAAACCCTTTCATTCAGAAATTTAGCCCTAACAGAAAAAAACTTCTTTTCCTGTTTTATTCAGCTTGCTATTAAAATAACTAAGGTGAATCATTATCCAAAATTAACTCCAGTTTAGTTTGGGAATAAATAACTTCCTTGAATTCATCTTTATTTTACCTGAACACTGCTGTCAGCTTTTACAAAACAGGCAGCAGATTGTCTTCCTTATTTAACAGAACTTTAAAAGAATCTGAATTGGCTTCTTAAAGCAGAGCAAAGCAATTAACAGGGCCATGTCAAAGACAAATGTGTAATAGGATGTGATCACTTAAAATCACTTAATTCTGTGTCTGGCTGCTAAATATTGGTAAATCTAATCAGGGCTGGCAATAAATAAAATGTTTGTGGCATCAGCAGTTCTGCCTGAGAACTCAACATGGAGAAAGCAAGTCTCTTTATTATCAGTATGGAGAAATTGTTGTCTTGGGGGCATGGGAAGCTTGCACAAGCATCCAGAAATCCATTTCTTTATTCATATCCATGGCTAATATTCTCAGCACTTTTGAATTTGCACATCTTGGCTGAAAATCACATGTTAACATGCTCTTTGCTATTATCAGGGCGGGATATTGACTGCAGAGGTCTAAACAGTAAACGCCATGGAAACACCTTTGCCTTGGCATTTCCAGGCTCTGCATGCAGAATGGGAGTGGGAGGCACAGCAGCAATCAACACATATATTTTAAGTTATCCATACTCCCCTCCACCCCTCTTTTTGAATCTGAAAAGGTTTTTGCTTTCTGAAGTTACATAAAAGAACTGGTGGAAAAAACCTAAGGAGATCCATAACTTATCCTTTCCCAGACATTGAATCCTGGAGTGTGACTGGGGCAAATATGGCTGGAGGGGCAGCACAGGGCAAAAGAATAGGTTAGATCAACAAAACTTACAGAAATAAATCTATTGAAAGCAGAGCCTTCTCTTCATCAGAAAGACTCCAGAACTCTCATTCTTTGTTCAAATATGCAGGTGGTTTAATGACATCAATAGAGCTTGTCCTGTTTGGCCTTGTTGATGTAACTGAGATTCCAAATCAGTCCAGGAATAGCCAATTGCTTAACAAAAACACTTGGCTGTGCTTCCCTTTGGCTTTTGGGCACCGATGAGCAGGGCAAAACCAGAGCCACGAGCTGAGCACCCTGCAGTGTGAAAAAGATAAAAGATGTGGCAGGAGATGAGGCCCTAATGGACAACTTCAGAGGAGGTCAGGGATGGATAAAATGACAGAACCATTTGTACAGCTTTCAGCTGTGGCTCTTGTCCCCTGGGTGTGAATGATGGACAGCTGTTGGGGTCTTGCAGCCCTCTGGCTCTGTGCATGCACCACTCACCTTTCTGGCCATGCTGATGTCACAAGCCCCAGCCTGCTATCCCATTTAAATCAAAATATCACTGACATTGCCTGGACTGAAACAGCAGCCTGGACTGAAATCAGCTGCTGAGCTCGCCCAAGCCCAGAGGAAGAGCCCACCCAATCCTCTTGACAGTCAGCAATGCCAGGACCAGCCTGAGAACTGTACTTCATTGCTTAAAGGAAATTGTAATTTGCTGAAAAAGAATTAGTAGCTTGAGGTCAGAAATACTACAGCTTCTTTACAGGTGGGAGAAAAAAGTCTAGCAAAAGATTAACAGAAGTGTTCTCCACTGAAATTAGTTTTCTTTTCTTTTTTTTTTCTTTTTTTCCTAGGTACCTGTTAATTAGGATAAAAGTAGGAAACACTATCTAACAAGGTTCCTGGGAGCAAGCTGGAAAAAGCCTTAATGAATTCAGCATTATGAGACGGTTCCTAAGCAACAGAACATTTCAGCTGAATATTAACCCTAGTCACAAGGAGAGAAACAAACGGTCTCAAAAATAACCCAGAAGTCAGTTAATTAAGACAATGTCTTTTCTGTGCAGAGCTACTCTTGGACATCTTAAGGCGAGCATTGTTTGGATAATATTTAAATGAACTTCTGGCTGACAGATTAATTTCAAGACTTTTTAAAATTCATTTGCTGCTTTAATATTAATCATAATTATGGCTGTTTACAATAAAGCACCTTAGAAGATGAGGCAAAGACCAACGCAGAGATGTAAATCCTGTAACGTTAAATTTCATAGAAATATGCTCCCACAAATGTACTGTCCCTGAGTATGGACCAGCCGCTGTGTATCTTCAGGTAGAAAAGAGATGAACATTTCAAAATAATGGCATTTGGAGTAAGAGCTGGAGAATTTAAGAGATGAGAGGAACGACTCGAGGACTATGTAGATGTTTGGCTACTATTGTGTAGTTGGATGGGTTCAGAATATTACATAGTACAAGAAGTGGGATCATGTACCTGAAAATAGGTTATCACAGATGTCAAATATCAACTGAACACTGGCTAAAGGCAAGAAGTTAATCAAACCATGGAAATTCAGTCATTTTCAGTCATGTTATCAGTCTCAGACAAGAATCCTAAGTTCATCACTCTCTTCCGTGCCTAGCCAGGATTTAATTTCTTAAAGTCATATGAAGGACACAGCTTTTCATCCTTAAATCATAACTCTTACTCTTTGAGTATGCAACGAAGTTTTTGAAGATGTACAAGTAAATCAATTAATTTGTTTATGAAATAACATTAATCATAAATTCCATCCCTTCAAAGAAGACCAGCATCTAAGGCAATTTTTTCTTTGTCCCAAATGATTTGAAAGGACTGCAAATACAAGCTCACGTAAATCAAGAAATTGCAGTATGGGCTTATTTAAATAAATTACGTTGATTGGTGTATTAGAGTTTGTATAATTCTGTGGGGTTACCAACTTTCTTCTGCTCCACAACCAAGGGAAACCCAGTTTTGAGCTAGCAGGGAAATGGTGAAGGTTGGGACAGGGTCACTGGTGTGTTTTGGGAGCTCTGCCAGCGCAGCTCAGTTAGGAATTACCAGCAGGTGTTTGCTGGCTGGTGTCTCAGGGCACTGGTTCACAAGCTGCAAAGTCTCTGGATCAGATGTGCCCCTAAAAGATGAGCAAATCAAACAACTTCTTACAACGTGAATTATTAAGAGGTTTTTAGTTTCAGTAGTAAGTTTGTAGCCTTGAAAGGATTGAAATTCAATGTGAAAATCTGCCCTTACAATGAATTTAAAAACTTACAATGTAAGGCAGACTCTGTATGACTGCTAATCTGTAGCACTATTATCTAATAACAGTCTCCTTGGGTTTCTTTACCAGTTTTGTATGACATTTCTGATAGTTAAAGGAAAATAAAAAAAAGAAATTAAAGCTGTTCTTAGAGAAAAATGAAGTTAAAATGGAGTTTAAATTGCATCATGTGTGTAATGTACAGGTGAAACTTTCTGAAAGTGACTGCAAATGGTCCCCAACCCAAATCTTGAAAAACCTGCTTCAGAACTATTCTACTGGGGAACAAAAAAAACCCAAGTAATTTTACATTCAGGTAGGAACAGGAAAGGTGATAAGTGATCTCTACTCTCACTGCAGCACTGATACTTTAGTGAAAATGTGTGAAACATAATTGAATGGGTCTTTAAAGACCATCACTTAGAAGCTGCTTATATTGAATATCTGTAAGTGTAACCACCTCCTTATTCCATGGTGTGACAACGGCTGGGCTGGGATGGCTCAGTCCTTCCTCATGTGTCTTCTGAGAATTGGAGCAAAAGATCTTTGTCCATGACAGTGCCAGGAACACAGCTAACGGAGGACTGGCTTTGGGCTGGTTTATTTCTCAATGGAATCCAGTTCCCTTCATATCTTTCCCCTAAGTACAGCTAGATGGTGGACAAGACACGACCACCTAAAAATATCCTGACTTTATTCGGTGCCAAACATTAGGAATTAGGAATTAATTCCATGTGGAATTAACTCTCCAGCCATCCCAGCAACTACTGCTGCATCTAAATCTTCCCTTTAATGGGCTCTCAGGGAGCAAGTGGCTGCAACCTGAACTGTGCTCGCCACTACATCAATCTTCCCCTCATCACTGGCACGTTCTGCAGCAATCCCGAGGAACAAGCACAGGAGCAGAGCTGCTTGCCCTGGCTGTAATTCCCAACCCTGAGCTGCCTCTCTGATGCTTGGAAAATTTGGAATTTGGAGAGAGCATTTCTCACAGTGGACAAAACCCAGTGGAACGGTCAAGAGAGAAAACAGGACTCTGGTCTGGGCATTAGAAAACAAAAATATCTTTGTGAGGGCAACAGGGAAAGCAGAAGCAGCTATGAGTTTTCAAGCAAGAGGCAGCTCTTGATTTAAAAGGCTAATTTGATGCATCAGGGACATGTTTGGGCTGTAGGGATCCAAAGACCTGCTGTGCTTCTGTGTTTTCACAGTGCCCAGCACAATGGGATTCTTAAAATAAATAGCACTAAAAGAGGTTGTTTTGAGAAAGGACCAAGAGAAGGAGCTCATTGGGAAGAGTAGGAGGATAAGCTTTATTTCCATGCACATCAGAGGGTCCTGCCCTGAGAAAGAAGTTTGGTTAATTATAACTGGCCAGGCATGCCAGCCTTTTGATCAGGGATCTGAAGTGTGTGTACACAACTCTGAGAATCCAGTAATTGTTTATAAGAAGTGAAAAGTCAAGGTGAACAACTTTCACCATGTGTTGAAGGCTTGAATTGATTCCCTTAAAACTGCCAGCTGAATAGTCCAGCTGGCAAATATAAACTCACAAAATACTTGTGCAAACAGGGGAAAAAAAATCAGTTGATAGATGATACTGTTTACACGGAATAAATTCTGCTTCTCTGCTAAGAATAAGGTTCACAGCTAAGCAACTGATTTCACAAGAGTTAGGTGGGAAGAGAGCTATTTTTTCCCCCTGTGACCAAATTACACACTTTCCATTCACACATCTAGGTGCAAGAATAACCTTTCTGCAGGGATTGTTTTTTAAACAGCTTAATTAATATTTCTGTTTGCCTTGAGTAGTTCTCAGAAACAGGGGGGAAAAAAAAGGAAGACAGTGTAGCAACACAGAAAAAAGAAAGAAAAGCCCAGCGTTACTTTAACACTGACAACAAAAGTCACCCTTAGATGAATTAGTGATAAACTCCTGGGGAAGACTCCAGCTCCATATGGTGATATTTGATATTAGTCACGTCGGATCGGACAAATCAGCTCCACATCCTGAGGTACCTGAGGGACCCGGCCCTGCCTGCTTAGCATTCCACTGTGACCACCTGTGAAACACCGCCATTGTCTCTCCTGATATAAATAAATAACTCCAGAATGCCAAACAGAAAGGGGTGGGGATGGGAATGATAAATTCTGAGTCAGAGGCAAGCCTGTGAGAAAGGCTGTAGCTGTGATTTTGGGGTGCTAATGAGCCCCGACAGAAGGAGCCTCCAACAAACAGGCCCGTGTTGGCAGGATGTCCTGTGCCTGATGGAAACCAGGTGGCCAAGGTGTTCCCTGGGTTCACAGCTTCCATGTCTCTGGTTCACTTTCTCATTTATAAATGCTTAGTTAGAAAAACACCTCTCTCTTCACACCAATGGGTGACTCTGAGCCTCCAGGTCAGTGCACACAGATTTGGCCTGCGGCAGCACACAACTCAGCATTCATGCTCAAGATTTTGGGGTTTATGTTGGTATCACTGGAGAAGACAAGGCAAGGAAAAACACTTGTCTGGGCTCTGCTCTGTCCTGAACAGATGTTTTGCAAACCTCTGCATGTGGGAAACTCACTTTCTTTGAGGAATAAGCTTCCCTGTTTGTCTTTGCTGCGTCCTGCTCACACCAGAACAAGAAAGCCTGGCCCAGGATCCTGTCTCTTGGAGTGTAACCCAAAAGCTGGAAGCACTTGACTCTGCTCAGCAGGAGTGACCAAATCATTCCCCTCTCTCTGATGGGACCATCAAAAGCCCTCTCCAATTAGCTTTAAATTACCAGTATACCCAGAGCTGTTTTCAGGAACAGAGTAGAAGCTGTGTTTTATCCATGCTGGTTTTTGCTTCTCTCCCTTGAATATGACATTTCACAGGAAAATAAATTAATGCAATCCTCTCCCAGCACCTGACTCACTCATTTTGCCCATACATGCACTGCTAGTACACAGATTTTGCCACAGATTCACAAAAATGCTTTATTTGGGGCTTGGTTTTTCAAGCCACTGACATCGTGTCCCTGAGATTTACCCTCCAAAGGCCATTACTATGCAGAATTGCCCTGTTGAACCCGAAGTCCAGTACTCACAGAAGACTTCAAGGTCATACTGAGATTGCTGCCAGGGGAAACCCCTGCCATAGAGAGGTTTTTTTATGGATTTCGAGTGATTATTTTCCCGAAGTGATAGAATCAGTAAAGATGAAGCCACCAATGCAAATAAAACTTCACGTTTGGCAGCAGGCAGAAGCTGGGCCCTGACTGAGGTGAAAAACCTGGACAGTGGCTTAGGTTAAGTTCCACCCTCATGTGTGTGAATACCTCCCCACCCACACCCAGCACTTACACAATACTTATAAGAACAGTTTTTCTTCCCTTGCCCTAAGTCAACTTATTCTTTAGTTTCCTACTGCCCTGAAGTCCATCAAAGCCAGTTGCCATGGAAATGGTTGTGATGTGCTTTCTCAATGTCCTCAGCCATGAGTGCATATCAAGAGCTCTCTCTGCTGGTCTGGAATCACCATCATCCCTCATGGATGCAGATGGACACGTCAGTGGTGGTACCTGGAAGCTCTCAGAGGTGCAGCCTGTGTCTCTAAGCATTGTCAGGGGCTGGAGTCTGGCAGTGCAGGTTTTGAGCTGTCTAGGAATACTCAGCTTACCAGTAAGCTGTAATATCCAGCCCCTGTGTCCTCACAGTCTGTTTGTCATTCAGTGACAAACTGATGTTTAGTGATGCTGCCAGGGGAGCAGGGGGAAGGAAGGAGGAGCTTTGCCTGTGCTGGCACTGCTGGAGAGAGTTCCACAGCAAGACTGTGGGAAGCTGCAGAAGTATGAGAAAAAATATTTGGGTTTTTTTCTATTTCAGCAGTGCTGTCAGCCTAGGAAAATTGGCAGTGGCCTAATCCCTTGCCTGAGCAGCTTTTTTTCATTTTTCATTTGAGCACAAGGTCCTTGTGGAGGGTGGAAACACACACAAGCCCTTTTTTCACACTTGCTGTAACAGCATTAGGAGGACTGAGATCACTGTATGACTTTTACTTTTCAGACTCTCAGTAATCCTTCCATGGGCTGAGCATGCTTTGCTGCCTCCCAGATACTCCCAGGAGCAGCAGAGCTAAGGCTTATTATTAGCATAATTTATTATTAGTATTGCTTCCCTAAAATACAGCTTTTTAGGAGATCTGCACAGGACAGAGCCTGCCACTCAGTCCCAGAGATTCCTACAGGCAAAGGATTTGCAGGACCCACTTCCAGGTTTGCCTTCCACAGCACAAAGGTGCAAGACCATCAGCGTATCCAATTTGTGTGCCAACCCTGTGATTTCCCTCTTTGCTTGATGTCCATTGTCTGCCCACCAGAAACCCACAGAAGAAGGTGTTTTTCAACTGACAGCCAGGGACCACCCCAAAACAAACCCATCTCCTCCACCTTTTGTGTCTCATAATGTCAGTCTCGAGCTGAGCTCTCAGAAACCCCTTGAAAAACATCAGGATCTGGCTTATAATTGGTGTAATTACAATGTTAAAAAGAGACAAAGTAAGATTTAATTAACTAGGTGGTGCTACCAAGCTCGCTCTTTGCTAAGCACACAGCTGAAGAGCTGAGCGTGTTATTCCTCAGAAAGGGTTTGGTTTTTTTTCCTCACTGTCATGGTGATGACATCTCTCTGATGGGCCCAACAGCAGTGAAACAGCAAAGAACACCACTGAGGTGCCACTCGTTGTCTGCCTTCCACTCCTTGCAGTACAAGCTAATTGCTGACTTTTAGCAGAGCCTTTTTTAGACCTTTTTATGTTAAAAAAAACCCAAAAAAACAACCCTCCCAGAGTTGCGCGATACTGTGTGGCTTTTTTTTAAGACTTTGGTTTCAAACTGTTTACTACAGTAGTGTATGACTGTGTATGAAAGCTGCATCTGGTCTGTGCACAAATCATCCAAGTTACTTTCTAGCCCCCAAGTCTGGCTTGAAGTTGCTTGGAGTCCTAATGAATAAGTTGTGGTTTTTTGTTTTCTCCAACCAGTGTATGTTTTTGCTCTACTTTATGAAAAGTAGAGAAAAAAATTCACAACAGATAATCGGAGAGAAACTTATGAATTAAATGCTGCAATAGAAAGATAAGGGGCAGAGAGGGCTGCTGGTCTTACCATCTAAAAATCTCAGAAAGCACAAGGTTGACCAAGCACAGATTATTTTCCCTCCAATCCTGATTCATAGTTAATAATTGGCATAAAAAATCAGTTGGAACCATGGTGCAAATGCATACGACAGAGTGGCCTTGGTAAATGATTCTCTTCCATGAACTTATTACAGCTGATTAAAGTCTTGCCATTGATTTTTTGGGCCATCCTGGGGAGACCAGACACAAGGTCAAGCACACAATGGATAAGTGTATCATTAAATCCAGTCCTTTTGGGAGTTAAGAAGAAATGCCAAGTAGTTACATGGAAGTTTTAAGAGCTCATCCTGAGATCTACCTTTTTCATAATGTTTCATTTTGACAACAGCCATCCCCCTCACATCCTACATCCCAAACTAATGACATATTTAGTCACTGAGAGGAGAGCATCGTGTCAAACTCCAGCTAATGATATTTCCAACTTGGGGGAACACAGCCAGGCTTATGTGACCATTTTCCAGCTCTTAAAATAAAAGGTTTCAGTTGTCGAGTCTTATTTCCTCCCCACACGTTCTTTGGTCTCATTTACTCAAAAGCTTGGATAGAGGAACATTGGTAATGGGTGTATGGCATCCCAGAAAGGAAAAGAAGTTGCCAAGAACAGGTTTTGAGGAAAGATTATCCCAGATTTATCAAATTACAACCAAATTACTCTAACTGCAACCTCCTGTACAGTCAGTGGAAATACTCCCAGGGAGCAGTTTATTTTGCTTCCCTCTGGAGGTGCTGGTGTCTCTCAGGTAGTTAGTCCAGGGTAGCTGAGCACCTTGACTGAGCACGTTTCTGCCCCCAGGGATTGCCAGGGGTTGGGAAGGAAGAGCTTTTGGGCTTTTATTACTTATCAGTGCAATCCTTGTTCCCATATGAAACAGCACAGTGACAACAGAACAATCCTTCCTGCCCTCCTCTGTGTACTTGGGGCTGTCAGCCCCAGGTAGACATCAAACATCAGGTGAGGGGATTTTGAAATTGCATGCAGATTTGAGGAAAATGCCATTCCCACTATTAAAAATCCTCAGACGCTGCAGTTATTCTACTGAAATTTATGCAGGAGAAGTTTTTAGGTGTGGAGTGTCACAACAAGAAGCTCTTTGACCTATATTTTGGATGCCTGGCTGGTGTGACAGACTGTCCAAGGCGAGGCACAGGCTAATGGAACAACATCAAAGCCTTAGCCAACATTAGCCTTTTCCTGTGAGATGCTGAGCACAATGTGTGAGCAGCCACATGCCCTCAAGGGCCACTAAGCTATCCAGAATCCAAATCACACCAAGCACAAGTTTGGATCAGGCCCATTTCCCCACTTCCTAATCCTCTGCACCTGGCACAGCAGAGCTCTTGCTGCGCGAGCGGATGGTCCACGAGTGAAGCCTGGAGGCTCCTGCTGCTGCTGCTGTACCTGAGCAAACCTCTGCCTGGGAACCTGGGACAGATCCAGCTTCCTCCAGCAACCACGGACAAGATGCTGCTTCATGTAAACCTCATTTGCATTCCTACTCTAAATCTGTTTCAACTCTCCCATCCATATGTTTATCAGGGAGGAAAGGCAGAGCAAGGAAAGAGGAAAGGAGCTGAGTGTCTTTTCTCAAATTATTGCACCTCTCATTTTAACTTCCATTTCATGTTGGCTTCCTCCCCAACCCCCCAAAAGTGTTTTCAAAACCTTCCTCCTACTTCCTTCTCCTGTTCACTTGCTTCAGATCTTTATTAACACTACAGACCCATCCCTGGAAATGTTTTCCCTTTGTAAAGACATCAGATTTAAAACAACAACAAACAGCATGGCATCTTTTAATCCACCAGCACTTTTGCTGCTGCTTCATAAATGATTCTGGTTGAAACTCAGATCTCCTGGGTTGACTGATGGCAGAACCACATGGGAAGTGAATAGACAATGATCTTGGAGAGCAAAGGCATCCCAGTGATCAGGAGAGGACACACTGGTTTGATGGGAGTGATTTAAAGCAAAGGTTTTTTTGAGGTCCCTGCATTTTTGAGGTTCAGCTGGAGAAGAGGGACAGAAGCTCACTGCAGTGCTCAGCAGTGACTCTTGAGGATTTCATGCTCAAAGGTGGGAAAAAAGGATTCTGTGAGCACCTAAAATCTGTGAGGTGCAAAACAGTTTTTTCTGGAGAGGTGATATGAAGAAATCTAGTAGTCTCTCAATGTTTTGATTGAGTTTTTCTTTTGAACAAAATTTTTTGAGGTCCTATTTTGGAGGCTGATGGATTTTTCTTTTAAAGTTTAAGCCAAAGTTAAAAATGAAATGCAAAACTTTCAGTTCAGCTCAAGTAAAATGGGTCACCTGATCTGGGAACTTATCCCTGTGCCGCCCATTTCCTCAGTTCAGCAAAGAGTGTGACAGTGGCAGGCACTGTCCCAGCCCAGGGTGCCTCCCAGCCCCTCATCTTCCCTCAGAAGGGGAGTGAAGCTTTGAAATGAGGGGTTTCCTTCTGGAAATGGAGTGATGACATGCAGATCTCTCTGCTCAGCTCCTTCCTCCACCACTGGAGTGAATGACATCCCCGAGCAGTCAGGAATTTGTGTGCAGACAGCTACAGAGCCCCGTGGGGAGGGCCCAGGCTTGTTTTCTGCTCTGGAGGGACATTGGCTATTTTGCCAGGTGCTTGGGTTTGCTTATTTTGCTTTGTATGAGACTATGAGCATTTTCTCCCTGATGTCAGCTAGACTTTCCTGTCCCTTCTGGTGTGCTGTGAGGTCTGGTGCACTGGCTCACCCAGAAGTTTTACACAAGAGCCATCACTCCTCTAGGAAAATCCAGGACACGAGACATCCTCTCTCCTGCTGTGTTCTCTTGTGAAGAATAGCTGTGGGGTTTTGTTTTCATCTCTCACTCCAGGCCATTGATGTGGGGTGGGGGGCAGTGGGACATGTTCTTTGAGGGCAGGCAGAGCAGTTGTTCTGAAAATATTTCTTGGACACCTATTTTCTGTAAGTCTGCCTCTGCAGGAAAGGACTGGACTCGATGGTTCAAAATTGTCCCTTCTAGTCCTCTGCCTCAAACAGCTAAACGGTGACTTAATGGTCTCAGAAATAAACCTGCATCTCGCTTGGATTCTGCCATTCTCAGGGACGTTTGTGAAACAGGTCAGTACAGTGGCACAGGGAACTGAAGTTTAAGTGAGCAGAATTCCTTCCCCATCAGGCAGTTTTCACTACCTTCCTTCCACAAAGAATTTGATTTAGAGTTAATTGAATTAGCAAAAGCCTTCAAATACTTCCACAAGGTACTGGGTTCATCTTGGCCTCACAAAGCCAATCAAATCATCAGAGAAGCAGAAAAAAACAGTCAATGACTCACATTAATCATCTGAGAGAGGAAAGGGAAAAAAACCAACCAAACAAAATACAAACCAAAAAATCTAGAAAGGCTAAAAACACCCAGACTGCAACTCTCAGAAACTTGGCTCACACCAGACGTGGAGCACTAGATGAAAAATTGACTCTGTGAATTGCATTATAGATTTTGAAGATGGGTCTGTTTCTGAGAGTCTGAGATTGAAAGTCTGGTACGTGCTGATGGAGTTTACTGCAGCAGGGACCAGCTCACCCTGGGAGCTCTGGAGAGCACAAACCCAGAGCTCTCTGAAGAGGACTCAGGGGGGTCTCTGCTCATGCACACTCTGCTCAGGGTGTTGGATTTGTGGCAGGGACTCAAACTATTTTCCCCTTGCAAGTAAAGCCAGTCAGAGGTGCAGACAGCAGGCACGTGGACATGGGTGTGAGGTCTCCAGATTGGAGGGGGTGCCTGAGATTTTTAGAAGTATTTTATACATCTAGAAGGGTTTGTATTGTTTGTTCTTTGTGGTTTTTTTTCCCCAGAGCTAAAAGCAGGACTGACCTCCTCAGCTTTCCAGTCAGGTAAATTAATGGAGGAGCTTTGAATTTTACAGGTGGGTGTCCATCCCACCTGCCAGGGAAGCACACGGGCATCCCTCACCATCCTTGACCAGTCCCAGTGGTGTCTGGATGTGGCACCTGTGTCACACACCTGGCACCACACCTTCCCCTGCACATTTGCTGCCCCAGTTGCCAGAGCCAAGGTGCACCTGGGAGTGCTGCAGGCTGCAGTCGCCCCGTGTGTTAAATCCCTGCAGCTTCTCACCCCAGACAGAACAAAACTCCTGCCAGAACCTGTCAAGTCAAAGGCAGTGCTAAGAAATGCAGCCACAACAGGAAAGGCTGATAAAGCTACCTGGTTTATTCCCCTGCCAGGAAAAGAATTTAGATCAGATTTCAGGGCAATCTCTGCATCTTTTTCTAGTTTTTATTTTTAAAAGAGTCTGTTGTAAGAGGCACCAGACTGAAAACCTGCCTTTCCTCCCTCTTCTTGTGCTTAACACTCAGATTTAGAGCTGGTAATTTTATATTTTTTAAAAGACAATTCATTGTCTCCTTTAAGAAAAAAATCTGTGTAAGACAAAAAAAAGCAATCATGAAAAGGCTGAGTTTTAATTAATTTCTTTGTTCAAAAGATTTCAGAAAACCTTTTGCATGTAAGTAAGTTTCGGGTTGTTTTTTTTGGTTGGCGTTTCTATTTGTTTTGTTGTTTTGTTTTTTGTTTTTTCAAAAAAACCCTTGCTTTACCTTACTTAGCTAGAGATTGAGTAAGGATTTTTACACAGAGTAAAAAATAAATCATCCTTCTGAATAAGAGAATATGTTTCAGACTCCTGCAAGATTTCAAAATTACTAAATAAAAGATTCTGTCTCACAAAACATATTAAGACATGATTTGTCCTCCAAAAGTGAGGCTCAGAAATAATTTTGAAAGACTTGAATCATTTGATAGGACAAAAACCTAATTTTGCAATTGTACTACAAAAGACCTGGAAAGTAAAAGATGAAAACAGAGCTCTGCATTTCACTTCTGTAGTAACAAAAATAATAGAAAGGAGCAATTATTATTTTAATGGTAGGAAATGATTATGCTAATTTTGATGGAATAAATGGGCATGAAATATCAAAGTTAATAATATGTCCAAAGCAAGTAAAACCCTAAAAATTTCTAAATGAACTTCAGAGACTTTTTTTTTTTTTTTTTTGTTACAGAGAGTCTAATAAGCAATGACAAGTTCTAGTGGCAAGAAACCACAATTAAAAAGAGTTTTATTCTTTTATTAAATATGCAAAAAAGTTATCTCAACTAGAAGTCCTTACAGTGTAGAACATTATGTAAGCCTTTCATTTTACAAGATCTCTTATTCCCCATTTCTCTAGCAACAGTTTCTGCAGCATAAGATGATCTCTCTAGACACTTTCTAAGATGTACTTAAATATGGTATTTATGGGAAAGGAAAAAAGTATTGTGAAGTTTGTATTCATACCCTTATTTTAGAGGGCAATTTATTAAAAACAAAATAAGATCGACCACAGGGGGAAACACGACGAAAGAGAAAAGAGCAAGAAAAATATTAAATAATGAGACTTTAGGGCTAGAAAAGAGCAGGTGAATTCTTGGACACCTTAACCTGTCAGAAACAGGGCAAAATCATATCACTGCTGGATGTTTCAGACAGTGCTTTCAGCTGTGTTTATCCTAGCTGTTGCTTTGTGATGTCATCAGCAAAATGACATTTTTGTTGAATATTTAGTTATTTATAGATATATATATATATTAATGTGAGGATGTTTTAATGTGAGGATGGTGTAGGAGAAATACAGTAGTAGAAGCAAAAAAGGAAGAGGGAAATGAAGAACCCCAGCTTTCCAACTCCAGGGCTGTCAGCAGTTTGGCTGAGCCAGTGAAGACACCACTGTCACTTGGAGCTTTCTCTAGTGCTCATTACAGTGAATCTGTTCCTTCTGAGCAAGGTGACAGAGGCCTGAGCTGTCACAGCGACCAGAATGTCCTCTGGCCTCAGCACCTGCAGTGGAAATGTTCATTCCATCCCTGCTCCTCTTGTTTTCAGCATTATACAGAGGATCCTCAGGGATGGAGACAAAAGGCGGACTCACCTTCCACCACACAGTCAGCCAGCAGATGAAGAAAAACTAGGAATAAACCAGATGTTCTGTGCCTCATGGACAGATTCCCTGGTCACTGAGATACACGAAAGCTCTGCCAGTCCACAGTATCCCCATTCCTACAGCCAATAAGCCATGGCCAAGAAGGCTCAGACCTTCCTGTTCCACCTTCCACTTGACACTTCTCCTGCTGGTAATGGATTAATCCCATTAGATAAGTAGGTAATTACCAAGATTCACTCACCATCCATATTTTCACATCGCAGCCAAAATTAGAGGTTGCTGGAAACTGTGAAGTGCCTGCCAAGAGCCCAGTTCAATTTCCATGGTCCAATCCTAATTCTGAAACCAAAACACCTGAACTGTCATCTCCTTGCCCTTTCCAAAACCCTGCCTGACTTCCACCTTCTGTGAGAGGCCTTTTTCTCCATCAGGATTCTGCCTGACCTAACCACACACTCAGGTGTGTTTCCTTCTTCTCCCCTGAACATGATGCAGTTTGACTGGACCAATCTCAACAAAAATCAGACTGGGACATTTCTGACTCCTGTGACAGATATCCGTGAACTGGCATTCAAGCAAAACTGCTATAAGCTCTTACTTGGACCTTACTAGCAGAAATACTTAAAATTTGTGGAAAACATAAGAAGTGAATGATGAGAACTCATTCAAAAACCTGAATACTCACCAGGGAAAACAAAAAGGCTGTGCTGTTTTCATAGAGCTAATATTAATTTACTGATTTCTTGATTAAAACAAAAATGGAAAAATGATTCCCAGCAGGTTCTTCTTCTCTTGCTAAGTTAATAGCAGGGATGCCATTACACTGAAAATGATACATTTGATGCTAAAACCTAGATACGTGTTCATTTCTTCAATTCATCCAGCCAGTGAGGTTCAGCCATATTCCACTGGGCTGAGAAAATCTCCCTGCATTCTGAGATTTAAAACAAAGTGTGGAAAAAGCCACTCATCATTATGAGCTCTAACAACTGGCTGCTAACCCAGCAGCCTGATGTTATGAAATAAATCTGGAAGGGCAACACAACAGCAATCCAGAACTGTTACTGCTCAGCCACCATGGCCAACAGAGTGGGAGCAGAGAGCAAAAGGGATTTGGGAAAGAAAGGGCAGTGTGTGATCTTTGACTTCAGAGGGGGAAGGCCACCATAAACAAAAGATGCACAATCAAAGCACTGAAAAGCTCACTTGGAGAAATGTGCTCTTTACACTGAACTCTGTTGAGGCGAGGACAGATTTTGGGAAGGGTTCCTGGGCATGTGGAGCCCAGCAGTGACTCCTGTTATTTTTAGTGGTATTTCTCCATCTCTCTGATGTGTGTTTGGTCTGGCAGAGAGTGTTTTGTCTCTTTCTGGTGCCTAGTAACTCCGATTGGCAATAATATTAATATCAGTTGCAGATCCTCAAAGGTGTGGGCTCTTCACAGAGATCTGCTGTTATTTATTTCTTGTACTGCCATTTTGCCCTTCCTTGACTTTGCTCCTTCTTGGTTGAAGCAAGTTAGTGAGAAATCAAGAAGTCCTTTCCCAGGGACTCCAATACCTTCTGAGAAGGGTCATGAGGTGGAAAGAGGAATATCCAGCTGCAAAACATCGTGTCAAAAATGCCTTCCAACACCATGCTAATCAGCTAATGGTTTCTGAAGGTCTAAAATCTCCACTGGGTCCTAGATATATTTGCCAGTCTCTGCTACCCTTGGGCACTTGAAATGCCACCTGAAATGACTCACCTATGTTCAGGCATCTGGTTTTGTCTCAAAATCCCAGTGGCTTTCTATCAGCTATGTAAGGGGGAAACTTTCAAGAGGAAAATTCAATCTGCGAGCCAAGAAACTCAAAGACAAAGAGTCTGATGAGGCACAGTTGAAGTGTGCAGGAGCTTTTGCACAAGTGCCCAGCTTAGGCTGTTTATCACCACTCAGCAAAACCTTGGCTGTTCCATATCAAAGAATGATCCTTCCTGTGCTGCCAAAATGACACAGTGCTGATAGACAAATCCTGCTTGTTATACACCACAGCTGAGTGCTGCCCACACATGCTGCAAGTACCTAA
Organism: Hylia prasina; assembly: GCA_013397195.1. Classification (NCBI taxonomy): domain Eukaryota; kingdom Metazoa; phylum Chordata; class Aves; order Passeriformes; family Sylviidae; genus Hylia; species Hylia prasina. Next base: position 382,025 of record VYXD01002162.1, on the reverse strand, counting down.
GGGGAAAATGGGCTTAACAACAGAGTTAGAGCACAGATCCTCAGAGTACAAGATAGGAGCCAGCACGTGTCGTTCGGAATCAGCAGCCTTTGGAGAGCTGAATGCATTTGAGGAGGCCACTGCTACCAGCTGCGCTCCTCTAAGATGAATTTACATTTAGCACACAATTAATTTCCCTTGCACAAATGAAAGGGATTTTGGATTCCTCAGGGACAGGCATCCCTGTGAGCTTGGCCACAAGGCAGGAGATGTTCCTCATCAGAGATTCTGGGTCAGCTTGGGGCAGGGAGGATGTGTTTCATTTCAAATATTAACCAGAATAAGCATTTTTTGTTGGATTCCAGAAGCTCCTCAGGGACAAAGTCCTAGTTGTAGGGAATGTGCAAGCAGTGAAATTCCACCCATTCAGCATTGATTGCCCGTGTTACTTGTGCTGCTGCTGTGTCTCCAAAATCAGCACAACATTAAGCAGTCAAAAGCCATTATAAAACTCAGTCTGTTTAGCTGGATGTGTAATGTACTCAGATTTATGGTCAGGTCTGCCCTGTTCCCAATAACCAGGATCAAATGAAGGGTTGGCTTGCAGAAGAATACAACTTATGCCATTTGTGTCAAATTCTCTGGAGGGGCAGTGTTTGAGAATAAGCCATGTGTACCCCACAGTGTCTGAACTTCCCAGCCTGAAAGCAGATTTGGTAGGTCAAGACAGGTAGAGAGTGACACAATACAAATGCAACTCTGAGGATCAGGAATGCAGCACTAAATATCTAAATAACATTATAGCCTACAATGCTGTAGANCCAAAATGAGAGAGAGAGCCTGTTTTTTTTTTCTGAATAAGCCTTTTAAAGGATCCAGCTTTTGAGTCCTCTGTGCACGAAGCCAGCATAGTTGATAAAATGATGGATGACTGGATCAAGCCTGGCAAACACCGGAATAACCCACACCACTGAGCTGGAAGACTTTTTCTGCCGTGTCCTGGAACTGGCTTCGAGCTGGCATCCAAATCTGTTGAGTTTGGCCGTGGCTTTCCCCTCAAACAGAGGTGTGGAGCAGCACAGTGGAACAGTTGCATCCTGCAAGGGGGGCTCAGAGAGCAGCAGCTGATGGAGGGAGGCAGCTCCCTCCACTTCATGCAGGGCTCAGAGGCGAATCCCGGCTCCCAACAGCATGGGAAATCTGCAGTTCGCTGCAAACGTTTTTTTGCTGATTGTGTCACACTCAGTTTCCTAAGGAGGAAGCAGGGAAACAGCCTTATTTGCATGAGTTTCACATCCCTCTCCTTGGCTGAGAACACACTGTGCCATTCGATGGACAGCTCCTTTCTGATTCACTGCTCTAATTATGTTTTACAGCCGGAATATGGTACTTATGTCAAAGCTGATGGGTAAAATTCTACTGAGAAGCAACAACATTTTGTAGCATTCTCCCGTTGTTCATTTCCATGACTTCCCTTCATTTTTTTCCCCCTCAAGGCTCATTTTCCAGGCACTAGTCGTTCTGGAGAGAGATGTTCTCACCTCCTTGATGCTTACTTTTGACTAACAGCCATATTCTTCTTTTATTTGTTTATTTATTGTACATTTGCAGGCATATGGTGACAGAAAGAGAAAATAAGGAGAACAGGTGTATGATTTGTCTAAAGCAGCTGGGAAAGAGCTGTAGTATCTGTCTACAGGTAGACCTTCACAGTAGCAATAATCCTTTTGCAATGGAGAATAGGATCATACAGGTGTAGAGAGATTCACATTTCAAACATTAATTCAGGCCCTGTGCTACATGAAACTGCTTCTGGTATGCTCTGTTATCCCCACATGCAGAACCTTTCCTGGACCACGAGTCAGAGGACAATAAACCCCAGTCAGTGTCATCTCTCATCCCAGAAAAAACCACCAGCAAGAGCTGGGCAGTTATCTCTTGGTCCCAGACATCACTGCAGGGACTATCCCAAACTTAGGGATAGTTTGGCTTTCTAACTGCTCCTGAGAGGCTCCAAAAAGGCATCCCTCAATTGCAAATCTGATCTAATTGCTCCTTACACAACCAGCCCACAGCACTGCACAGCCCTTCCTGAGGGAGAAGGGCTGGAGCAACTCCTCCCCACCCAGTGGAAGAAAGGGAGAGGAATTTCAGAGGAGATGTGGTAATGGACTGCAGAGCAGCAGTACTGCTGGGCTTAGCTCCACATCATTTTCCCTCTTTTCCTTGAGCCGATGTTGGAGCTGCTCCTGGGGCTGGATGGTTCCCTGGCTATTCCAAGCTGTAAAGCAGAGCAGGACTCCAGGCCAGACAGATTTGGTGTTTGTGTTTGGCAGGTAGGGAGGGGAGAGGGAGGGGAGCACACTCGCTGCTGCAGCAGCAGCAGGATCACAGCTTGGCTAACGGGGGAAAAACAAAAACATGATCTCTCATTTAACTGTGCTAAATGACAAATAGCTTACAGGCAAGGCTGCCCACTGGGGAAAACACCACCAAAGTGATTGTTTCTCATTTCCCAGAGACTGCTGACCAAGGGAGGAAGGGGAAGAAGGTGTATTTGAAATGCTGGTCAGGTTCTATATAGTGCTCACCCACAGCTATTTTCTCCATTTTTGCAAGAACATTTGGTATAACATTATTCTCAGTCCTTGGCAACATTCAAATGAAAAGAAAAAGCTCAGGTGACTGCTTTAAAGATACTTTGTCTTTCATTGCTTAACTCTGTTTCAGCAGAACTTGAGGTACAGATGGTTTCCTTTTCTTTTTTTCCTAAACTTAAACCTGCCAAACTTAGGGTTCAGAGATCTGTCTTTTCACACTGCACCTGCTGATGGGCCAAGCACCTACACTGTGCTGGAACAGTACTTTTGCACCACCCCTTCTCTGCCAAAACATACATTCTGGTGTTGCTAAGGAAATCTTTCACCCAAATCTTGGCAAGGGAAAAGAAATGCTTAATTTTTAAAAGAGAAATAACTTTTCATTCCTTTGTTGTATTTGTTTGCTGTACCATACAGTGCCTATTCATAAAACATAAGCCTCATTTTCTTAGAATTGTAGAATAATTTAGGTTGGAAGGGATCTCTGTAGGTCACCTAGTGCGACTGCCTGCAGAGTTAACTTCAAAGCAAGATCAGGCTGCTGAAGGTCTTTTGTAGTCAAATCTTGAAAGCCCCAAGGATGCAGAGCCACACCTCTCTGGGCCCCTGTTTCAGTACTTCAAAAAACTCACATCAATTTTTTTTTTGTATATACAGCCAGAAATTCTTTTTGCTGCAGCTTGTGCCCACTGGCTCCTGTCCATTGATTGTGCACCTCTGGGAAGAGTTTGGCCCTGTCTTTGCTGTAATATCTCTTTCAAAGGTCCTCTCACTCATTAGCTGGTCACTGTGGAGAAGCAAGGGTCTCCCAGGCTCACCCATGAGGATCCACTCTGCTCTCTCCTCCTCATCCTGCTCGTGTTCCCTGCCCAGTTTTGCCCTTTGCTTTGCCTGAGATGGCCCATCCCACACATCACAGCATGACCAGGCAGAGCAAGCCCACCAAGCAGGAGGTGGGAAGGATGGATTCATGAAACAGATCTACCCAAAACATCAACACAGGTGTGCAGATAAGAGAAATTGTCCCTGCGGCTCCCCTGTCCCCATCTGAACACTCAGCTGGGGCTGACTTACTACTGAGTATTTTGTAAACATCAAGAAAAGCCTCATTTTCCCCATTTTACTGCTTTGTTCCACTGTGCATGCACATATTTTGTCAAAAACAAGACATAGAAATCCAATAATGAGTTCCAATTCCACAACAATGTAACCTTTTCCTCCACAGTGTGAAGGAACACTTGATAGAATTAACACACACTAATTAACATATTCTTAGTGTCAGAAAAGGTCTTTGACAAGTTTTGATTATGTTTTGTTGCTTGATCCTTACATTTCAGTTTCAGGATGCTTCATGTTGACTTTTTATTCTTTTCCTCTTTCTCATCCTGATCAATACATTTCCAAATTCTGACAAGAATTCTCAGGAGTATTTGCCATAGCTCTAAGCAGGCCAAAATCTCTGCACTTGACAACTCAGAAACACAGTGAACTTTCCAGGATTGCACAAAGACAGAGTCATGTTAACAGCTCTGACTCTATTTTCCAGCCAAATTGCAGATAACCTTTAAATAGTCTTATGGAGGGATTTCTCCAGAGATTATCAGGACAGGTTTGTACTGAGAGATCATTTTGTTCCCTGAATAAACTGAGGTTACCAAGAGGTGACATTTCAACAATGTCAACTGTTCTTATTTCTTCAGTAATGTGTTTCAATAGAGGCTGGTCTGGGACAGAGTAATGCATTCCCCAGATAACTGGGGTGAGCTGAACCTGACTTCATGGCCCAGATTCTGGAAAGTCTTACCCTGTTTTACCATATTACTGGGTTTGGTTTTATATGCAAGTAATAACAGGAGAAGAAGAAAAATGCCAAAGGGAACAGTCTGTTGCTCTCTCTGTCAAAAAAAAATGTTTTAAAATGGTTCATTAAATAGGATAAATTGTTTTGTCATTACTATTCAAACCAGTAAATAATGCATTTTTGAAGAACACTTTATTAATTAAAAATGTTTATGTCTTTACTAAACAGATTGCAACAACTCTTTCTAATACCAAAGATGATGCTATTTCTCTGGCGTTGTCATTTGTCTATTAAATTATCACTAAACAAATGAACAAGATTAAATATTTACCCCTAGAGTCAAACTTAGCCTATAGAATGATACATGGACCAGTTCTCCATGTCTCACATCCAGGTTATTGAATCCTTGCAGGAACAGTACTTTGCATTAGTTGTACCTTTCAGCTTGAGTTAAAATACCACCATGAGAAAAGCAAAAATACCACGAGAATCAGGGCCATAGGCTTATCTAGCAGAATTCTGGGTTGTGACTGTACCTGAGAAGGATCCTGGCTCACATTGAGAAGAATTTGCAAAAACAGTTTTTGAGTGTGTAAATTTAGAAAACAACTCCTGGTTCTCATTGTTTGGACCAGGTTATGTTGGAGGGGTGGATGATGCATAAGCAGGACTGTGAGACCAGCTGGAATACTAAATGGCAAGCTCAGCTGCAAGGGCCTCAGTTTTAAGCTCCTGACACAAAAGGTTTTCCATGCCCAGCCAAATGGCAGTGCTGTGACTAGATGGGGTCAGGGGATGGGTGTGGCCTTGATGGAAATGTCCTGCTCTGCCAGTGTCTTAAAGGTGCTGCTGGGTCCTGTATTTGTTTCAATGATCCAGGACAGCCACAGGCAAAGGTGGGAGATGATTGCTGCTCCTGGGAAGAGCTGGGAGCATCTCCCACACCTGACTCCCTGGGATCTTGGGTTACAGCTGTTCCTCTTCAAGAGGTGGTCTGACACTTATCCTTCTCAAAGCACAGGAGAGAAAATGGATTCCCTCCTCTCGCTGCTGTGACAGACTATGATCCTTTCTATAGGTGGGCACAAAGTAAGGCAACAGAGAGATTAAGACATGAAGTAATAAATACATTCCTAAGTACAACAAAAATGCAGTCTTAGATTTTCACAGCCTGGCCTTTTATACCTCTCTTCAAAAGGAACAAAAGAACACATCCAATATAATTTGAATTTTGGAGCTCCCACTTGACTATTCCCACTGAAGTAAGCGTGTGAGGTGAGCAGGGGAGGCAATGCCATTAAATGAAAAAAATGAACAAGGCAATGTAGTTACTCTGAAGCTACAGGACTTTGGTTGCTCTGAACTGATTGCTTGAATGCTTTTTTTTGTGAAAAGGTTTTTTAAGGCACAGCTTCATTACCAAAATGTTAACAAAGCTAAAGCCCCAGGAGCAGGCAAGAAAATTAGAAATGTTCACACATTCAAAAGCATACAAAAATAATCCCTTTCCATTTTCAGGACAGAAATGCAGGGAGCTGCAGCCGTGCACATCACCCTGCCAGGGTATGTGGGGCTCTGCAGATCAAAAAAGGGGCAAAACCAGCACAAGGCACATGCAGGCAGCAAGTGCTTCATTATCAATATGTTATTGTCTGATGATTATTGACTTCAGATTCTTAACAGCAAACAGTAAATCTTGCTGATCAACAGAACCCCTACGATGAGAAAACTTCATTCATCTTTCTGAATTTTGAGCCTATTCTGGCCTCAGCCCCTCAATCTGTATGGCATAGCACAAATTCACTTTAATTACACCATGTTATTCCAGCCTGGGCGGGCCAGAAAGTCTCTGTAAATGTTTGTGAGGGCAAGTGTCAGGGCATGGTCACCTCCCAGCTGGAGGCTGATTTGTAAATGCTTCTGACACTTGGGTAAGACAGTGTCTCTAGTCAGTATTCATGGAATCATACTCGTTTCGGTTGGAAAAGACCTTTAGGTCAGCAAGTCCAACCATTAAACAAGCACTGCCAAATCCATGTCCCCAGGTGCCACCTCTATACATCTCTTAAATACCTCCAGGGACGGCGAGTCAACCATTTTTGTGGGCAAACCTTTCTTCTAGCAGCTATAGGATATTTACTCTCTCTCGTTATCCTGGTTGGATGACCTATAACAGACTCCCACCAGGATTCCTGCCTTGTTGGCATCCCCCCTCTATCCCATTGTCCCACCATTTAGCTCCAGACAATAAAAACACACTCTGATGTACAGGGCTATCCCAGTGTTTCTCCTTCCTTGCCTATCCCTTCTGAAGGGTTTACAGCCATCCACTGCTTCACTCCACTTGTCCCAGTCATCCCATAATGTTTCCAGTGTTTCCAACTGTCACAGTTTTCCAGATGCACAACTGCTTCCAGCTCCTCCTGTTTACTGCCTGTGCTGTGTGCATTGGTGCAGATGCTTTTTAATTGGACTACAGATCCCTCCACCTTTTTAAGGGGAGAAGTTATTAAAAGCAAGAGTTGCCCAGAGTGTTTTCCCTCACCAAAGGAAAAACAGCTTTCCCATGGGCATAAAGACAAAACCCTGATTTCATTTTGGGGGGAGTGCTTTGGATTTTTTTAATTAGCCAAGCAAATGAAGAAGCTTAAGGGCAGGCAAGAGTCCCTCTCTGGTTCCCTGGACACCTTAACTGCTGAACCTCACCTGAGGGAATCCCTCCTTCTGTGCATCTCCCATTAGAAAAAGATGATTAACTGAACTGGACTAATTCTATGTGTAAAAGAAAAGCAATCTCAACTTCAGGAGGAGGAAGCACGCTTCAAGTGCACGTTTCAGTCTTTGTTCCAGTTATTTATTCCTTTTGTCTTTCAACATCTAGCAGTCAAAGGAATTAAAAGGATTAAACAGCACGCACACAACAAGTGATGGCTTAATACATCAAAGCAGGTGCGACAAGGAGTGAAATAGAAGCCAAGGAATTAGACAGCTCCCTAAGATTTCTTAAATTAGATCTCCAAGTTCTACACGTGAAATGGTCACAACACAACACACAGATCCCTGTAAAACACACTTGCAGTCAAAAAAAACAGCCTGGGATAAAAAGCAGAATAAAATGCACTTGTCAGTCTTGCAGGTGTTGTGTGTCCTGTGGCATTTCAGATTAGAGATCAGCAAAACACATCCACTTCTGCAGCTGATGCCAGCACAGAGCCACGTGCTCAATACTGCTCTAGGTTGGGACACAAAGGGAGGTGTGGATGCACCTGCCCTCCCAGGTATTGACAAATACTCTCTTCCTAAAAGGAATGGGTTTTCTGAACAGTGCATCTCTTCCTTTCTCAGCTGTGGTTAGTGGCAGACCCTAACCTGCAGTGACAGGAGTTAGGTTCACCATCAGCACAAGGTTCCCAGATGGATTTAGCCTAATTAAAACATTCAAAAGCTACATGCAGCCTTACAAATATCCTACCCAGCTGTAAATTGAATATTTTCTCACACTTGCAGGCAAGCTCCCTGGTTTGTAATGTGCTCCAAAATGATCTACAACTACCCCCATAAAGGGCAGTAAATGAGGAAAAAATGAGGGAGGGAAGTGGGGACGGGCCTTCTGACGACCCACTGCTGCATATGGAGGTGAGAAACAGGTTGAGGACACTGCCAGTCCCACTTTCAACCATATCATGCTCAGAGCCTGGCAGAAACCATGTTTGTTGGATATAACAATCTACTTGAATCAGGACAGTCATGAGGTTGCCTCCAGCATGTCCTGCAGATTAGAAATGATCACCCAGAGATGAATATCATCATCACCACCCATGGGCTGCTTCCCCATTTCCACCTCCCTTTGACTGAAACGTTGCAATGGGCTGTGCAGATGTTTCTCCATCCTTTCAGTGCTGGCCCAGGTCTCTTCTCTCAGGGTACACTGATGCTGTACCACTCTGACAAGATGTTGCTGCAATTGGCACTCTGAGGGGAACGCAATTCCCCTCCTACACAAGCCACTGAGATTTGTTCTGAGGATGTACTTCTCATTTAAAATTGGGGTAAAGCAAAGTGCAAGCCCACACATGCTGCCTCAGAGCAATATTCCTGCTCAGGTGCCTGGCAGGATCAGGCCCTCAGTGTGGACAGGATCAATAAAGCTTGCTGCAACATCACGAAAGACATGGTGATGAGCAAAGCAGGAAAAAACTTGAGTTTATTTACAAAACTCAATTTTATACATTTCCAAAGGTGCCTGTGGATTGGAGGATGAAATCCCACCTCCCAAACCACATTGGTCAAGACAACTATCAATCAACTTTCTCCTCCTATTAAAAAGCTATTGTTTATAGTAAAAGTGTGGGAAAGTAAAAATTCTGACTCCAATATGAAAGACAAATTAGAAGGCTTAGAAAAATCCTCAAAACCAGGGTGACAAAAGCTCATTGTTATGATCCACCATACAGAATATCAACGCCATGATTTAAGCAGCTCCTGGTCACCAGGGACATGAGGGCTACTGATGCTGTTGCAGTTACTCAACAACACCCACTCCCTGCAATACAGAGCGTGAGTTGGAGCGTTTGGCCTCTTCCAGGGAATGTTCTGCCAGGACATCTGGCAATCCTGCTCCCAGTGACAGCCACCAGTGCAGAGTGCAGAGGCACCATCCCTACTGGCCAGCTTTGTTATGTAGTGGATGTATTAGCGATGCATTTTGCAGACACGTAATAAATCTGTGCAAAATGAATATCGCGTTTGTTGCCCAGTGACATGAAAATTTTGTCTTCCCTCCAACTGCTATCTTGGAAATCCAGATTGATGGGGGTAAGAAGCATCAGGGGAGGGCTCAGGATGCTCTGGATGAATGGCATGCAATTCAGCCTGACATAATGGCCAAGAGCAGACAGCCAGGGTTTCAATTAACTCCCCATGTGATGGAGTCACATAGCCTCTCCTATCAGCAGTACTTCAAAAGGCCAAAGAAACAGCAACACTTGTCCCCTTGAAGTACCACAACTTCCCCACACACCCAGAAAGGTTTGCAACTTCAAACAAGCCCTGAGCCAAAACTGGATGTTGATTACAAAGCTGTTGGAAGGTTAAAAAAAAAAGTGAGTTGAACAAAGGATTAGTTGAAGGTACAAGTCTGGCTTTCTAAGGAGAGACAAGAAAGGGAATTCATTGCTCATTGGAGAGTGGGTCAATGCAATTTGCTGGCCTGAAGAGGAGAGCTGTCTCTGTTAGCAGTGTTTGTAAGTGCAGGGCTGTACTGGCTAAACTGGAAGCATTTGAAAATCTTCTCAATAGATTTCTGCAAGGAAAGTTTGGGAATTATAAGAGATGAAATTTAGGTAAGTGTCCAAGGGAGTTGAGATATTGTTGAGCAGTGAGGCTTTTCTTCTGGTTAGATTCTTCCAAGGAAGAGTTAAATGGGGAGAATATCTGGTGTCTACGTGCCCAGTATGACATTGAATAAGGTCCTTAGGACATCTTCTAACAGCAGAAATCCTTTCTACCGCCATCATCAGTGCAGTAGATTTTGGAAACAAATAAAACTCCTTCTCCAGTGGGCCAGTATCCCTGCTGGCCTTAAGCAGCCCAGTTCTCCTTCACAAGCACCTTTCACACATAATCCTTTCTCAGCCCTGAAGTCTTCCCATCCCTTTCTTTCCCATGTCACTTGTCCATAGCAGGAAAAAGACCAGTCTGTGTCAGGCCTGTGAATGTGCTGAGCAGCCATCTAGACCAAAGCAGGACAGGTAATGCTCACAGCAACCCTCATTAACAGAAACATTCAAATCTCTCTCCTTTGCCTGTTCTACTCAAAGAAACATAATTTTTGCTGTCCAGAATGGCTGAAATTGGTCAATTAATTCAGAGACCATTAGAAGAGGTCTGTGGGACTGCCAGACCAAAGGTGAGGGAGCACATGATTATGGATTCTTAGCTGGGGAAACCAGGCTAAAAATAGCAATAGACTGAGAAAGAACCAAACCCCGAGATGCCCTGAAGAAGTTGGGTCTGCAGCATCAGCAGAGCAAAGGGGGGTGGGAAATCCTTCTGAAAAATTGCTTGGAAAAGAAGTTCATCAGGGGGAAGTCAGTGCTTGCTATTATCTCCAATTCCCTGGCCTCGGGAAGAATATAATTCCATTTCAGCTTAACTGTAAGGAAACGAGGGTGAGATATTCCCTGTCTTTGATCACAAAAGATGTTTTACCAGGGAGAACCACTGTCTCCCCCTACAGGGTGATGCATATCCAAGGCTAATGAGCCTGCTAATGAGAATTAGTACAGCTGCCAATCTCCAGCTCCAGAGAGATATCTTGCAAAGCAAAGTCTGCAGAGTTCAGCTCCTGGGGGAGAATCACTGCAGGACAGTGCTGGGACACCCTGGGGTAATGTTGGATATAATCACACAGGGTAACTGGATGAATCTTGGGCTATAAAAATTGTATTACTTCATTGCAAAACTCTGATTTGTCTCTTCCCTCTCATTATAAGTCAAAGGAAGGAATATATTCTTCCTTCCCCCAGGCAACAGTCATTTGGATGCAAGTGGGAATTTCTTTTGGTGCTGTTCTTGGCTCTTCTCTTCAACAGACAGGAGAGTGCTTATCAGAGCAGATGCACAGAACATGGGAGATAGCCTGATTACATTCCCAGCATTAGTCAGGGGATTTTGAGGAAAATGTCCACCCTGACCCAGAACGTTTGCCACTCTTCCCAGGCTGCTCAAGAACAACTTAAAGAGTGCTTTGAGTGATGCTGCAACATGCACCACGTGTCTCCATTAATCTGAGTGATGGCAGAGCTAAGCACTGCCTCTTCCACCACACTGCCGCCAGAATCCCTTGGATTAAGCACTGGAAAGAGATTCCCACATCCTTCAGAAGGACCTCGGGCAGGCTGGCCCAGCAGTGCAGGGGCTGCAGCCTCTGGCTCAGAGCAGATCAGCAGGGCACACAGCACATGCTGTCCTGCACCTCCTGAGTGCTCAGCAAAGAGAAATCTCCTCATCCCAGAGCTGTTCCTGTGCAGATGCAGAGGGTGACCTCGCTGCAGAGCCATCCCTCATGCCATCACATCACCACATCCTTAGGCAAAATCCAGACAAGAAGAAAAGCAGAAAGATGAGGCACAGAGGTGAGGAGACGCTGAATCTCCTGTCTGGGCAGCTGGTCAAATGGATTTGTGATGTTCTGCTTCTGCTGTGCCAGAGCAATGTGAAATTTTCCATTGACAGAGAAAGGAAATAGGAGGGAAAGAAACCCCACCAAAAAAACCCCAAACAAACAAAAAAAGCTTTGCAAGAGGCATGTTGCTGTTGCAGAAAAAAAACAGATACCAGATCAAAAATCTCTTCTTAAAGACAGTACATATGCCAGCTCCAGGGGATTTCAAATATTTATGGTTTGCTACATTTTTAATCTTTAAAATTTCCAGGGATGCTGTGCGTAGAACATGATGCAAGCTCATCCCATGTCTGACATGGTTGTGGCTTGTAATTCACTGCAGTGGTGGGAAGGGGAGAGCAGCATCTCTCAAGGGTTCCTGAGGCTCACTGGAGGCCTCATGGGGCTTTCCACTGTGCCCTGGAAGCAAATTCTGAAATCTGTCCTCACGCAGTGAGCCTGGCACTGGTTCTGCCCCAGCTATTCCATGCCAGGCAGTGCTCACAGCGCTCTGAAAGGTGCTCTCACTGCAGGCAGGGAGGTGCAAAGGAGAGATGATGCCAGGGAGAGATGGTGCCCACTTCCACAGCTTCTAGACACCTTATCCTACCTCTGCCACAATGACAAAGGAGGGCCCCCATTCTACTCCATGGCCTAAATAGATTTCTTGCCTTCTACATGATTAACAACCTGAAAGAGATTAATATTTAAGATCCCACTTAGGAGTAATTTGCAAGGCACAATGGAGATTTTGGTTCTTCTGGTACAGCAGCATGGGCTGAAGTGCTTTAGCAGGAGTTTGGTGTGTGTGCAGAACACCTTAGACACACACAGGACTAATGTATCTAACACAGGTGCTGGGATGATTATTATTTCAGCTCATGTCACCTTCAATTAGAAGAGATTTTGGGTATGCTTGCTCCTATTCCTCCACTTCTCTTTCCATGTTTCTTGAATAAAATAAACCTAAAATACCCAAAGCTGAGGTAGGATTTCAAGGAACTCTGGCTGCAGCACACTGGATGATGTTTGCCTCTTAAACAAGGGTGAAGCTGCATAAATTATTAAGATTCTTGTATTTTAACTGTCAGAGAAATTTAGGCTTCTTAACCCATTTTGCCAACTATCATGTGAGCTGAGGGAGTTTGGGAGAGAAAAAGTACTTTCTGGAGGGTAGAAATGTTCATATTCACAAAGAAAATATAAGATGTGTTATTCTTGGGTATAAAAATCATGTCCTGCTCCACTTTTCTCAAAAAGGCTTTACATTTGATCACCCTGAGGAAACTGTAAAAGTGCTGCTGTGGAGGTCACCATTTAAGTTGTCCCTTTGTGATTACACCCAGGTCCTGGGTGCTGATGGTCCAATGCACCATTTTCAGCCAGCTTTCCCTGAAAGCACTGTTACTGTGCTGCATCTTCCCTGTTCTCAAAACTCTCTGAGACAGCAGGAACATCAGCTTTTCCCCCCCATGCCATTCTCTGCATGCTGCTGGAGCTGAAAACCTGTGGGTTACAGCAGGAAGGGAGCACAAAGACTGCCCTGACCACGTTCTAAAAGTGATGGGACTGATCCATCCAGAGTGAGCCAAGTTACCCCATGGGGGGATTTCAGCATCCAGCACTTTCCAGTAGGTCACACAGAGATTGATAATTTTCCATGGCTTTTCCCTGCCTGCTGTAATCTGGCATCATTAGACAGCACAAGGACAGCTCATTTGAGCAGCAGTTAAGGGATTACAACTGGACTGTGTCTGGCCGTGCTTTCTTTCTCTGCACAATGACCAGGTCATAATTAGGATGGGAATTATGGTGTTCAGTGATGTGGAGAGGCATTAAGTGGTTGAGCTTCTGGCGCTGTGAACAGGTATGTGCTGCCAGGTTTCAAAGTTCAGCAGCTTTCAGGACTGGCAGAACTGTGGCTTCCTGCTGTGGCACAGCACTGAGGATCCAGAGCATTTCTGCACAGCCAGGTGGCCCTGGGAAGAGATGAGGAGCCAGAACCACAGCGTGGCCAGAGCAGCACAGCCTTGTTCAGCCCTTCACTCCTACCCAGGGAATCACACATGGTCCCAACCCTGTCCCTACACAGGGAAACCCTGAGGCAAGGTGTGTTCTCAGACATCCAGCTCTGTTTCACAGGAATTCCAGCCTACATCCCAGTTTAGGCAGGGCAGCTATGCAAAACCAGCCCCTTCCTCACCAATTTATTTGTAAGAACCCAGAAGTGTTGCTTTAATGCTGTTTTCCTCCCTTTTTATTTTTTCATCCACCTGACCTTTTGGAAAATTTTCTTTTGGAAAAGAAAATGCTATTGACTGGCTTTTGCAGTGTTACCAATATTCTGCAGTGTTAATTATTTATAACCATATAAAAATGACGCTAAGCACTGGATGTTCATTTGCCAAAGCTCCATCTCAACTCCTGTGCATGTTTTTTAATATGCTCCTCACAGCAATATGTGTGTTGGAGAGTTTTACCACCAATTCCTCCCTTCTTGTGAGTATTTAGTCAAGTAAAGCATTAGCCAAGCTTGGTCTCTCTAGCATTTGAATTAGGAAACTGGCACCAGCACAGGAACTCCCTTGATTGCTCATATAATGCTGTATAACCCTTCAGAACTGCAGATTTAACAATTTTTAAAATTTACAATTTTTAAAATGATTTCTAAGAATTCAATGCAAGGTGGTTGGCCCACACAGATTAAATAAAAAATAGCTTGGCTGTTGCAATATGATAATTTGTCAAGAAATAAACAGCAGCACACAAAACTCTATACGTTACTGGCCATTCGCTACCCTAAAGGAAATATCTTCTCAGTCATTTTTATAGATATTCATGGGTGAGTGTAGATTTCTGTGAAGATGAACCGTACACAGAGAGCAAATAAAAGTGTGAAAATACATTTGGCCTTGTGTGTCACAGAAAGAGTATCATCAATATTTTTAAAGGAACCTCTGCTGGATTTTTCTTCTTTAATTCTGAAGCTGAACATGCTACAAGCATGTGGTATGACTTCAAATCAGACTATTTGCTTCATCTGTGTATTTATTGAATTAAGTAACTCTGCTTTCCAATTTCAGATGACTGGTTAGTTTGAAAATATGCAAAAAGATTTTATGGAATGTGAAAACATTTTCCTTTTTTGTCTACTTTGTTTCAGCAGTAGTAAAAGGTGATACCAGAGGATAGAAAATGAACTTTTTTCTGTTTAGGAGACTACCCCAACATATCAGCCACAGTTTCACTATCCTGAATGACAGACCATGAAAGATTATTCATCTGCCTTCCTATCTATCTACGGCAATATGGGTATCATCTGCTTCTGTGATAAAAGCCCCCTGGGAGGCTCTGCTGTTCTTATCAGATGTGGCAGCAGTTGAAATAGCAGCTGAGTAAGATAATAAATAATAAATGAGCCTATATATTTTAATCTGATGTAGGAAAATGTTAACTGTTAATCTGGATAATGGAGGCTCCATGTCCTAAGATCCCCTACCCATGAACTTCAGGCAATCTCTCCCTGAGAGCTTCAGCTTTGACTTTTCACTGGAATCAAGCTTCTGAAGGCATCAGCATTTCTCAAGGGCTTTCTCAGAGGAAATCACAGCCTCACACTAAATAGATTCATTTGCTTGGGGCTCATAATTACTACTCCTCCACTGCATTTACCATTTTGGGATTCAGATCCTGTGCTTTAAGAGACACCAGGAAACACTACTGTTCCTTCCATCAGTTTTCCCCAGAACAGCAGTGTCTGTAAGGGCTCTCAGCCCCTTCTGCCGGCAGAAGCAGCTGGAGCCTCATTCTTCCAAATCAGCCTTTTCCCCATGTTTGCATTAGCTGAAGGATTAACATCTGAAAGCAAGGTGCTGCGAGTTGTTAAAGATTCATTCCTAGAAGTTGCTGGAGGGAGAAGGCTTGGGAGCTCCAGGTACAATACAATAAATGGAAACGCTGGCTCGGAGCAGGCTGCGGTTGATTAGATCTGACGGGCGCTCTGCAGAATGATTCCTGCTGTGATTGAGGAGCTGCCACTGAGCAGAGCCCAGCACCACCTCAGGCAGGTGCTCGAAACAAAACCCCCCAAACAGCAGCGGTGCTGGGCTGGGGACCTCTGCTGACAAAGCAAAGACTGAAATCACCGACCTTTCTCCTCCCCATCCTCTCAAGGAGGGACCAAAGCACCAAGCCAAAAGGCAGCCCGTGCATATTTCCATGCGCTTCCCAGCAGCTCGGATTTCCCTTGACATGACCCGCACCTTCCTCGCAATGAGGGACCAGGAATCCCCCCCACCCCTGCTCTGTGCTGAAGCAGTGATACCAGGAACATAAAGCCAAGCATCCGACACTGGAAAATGTGATTTAGGCAATTCCTTAAACAGCCGTGTGAATAATGTTCATGTCACAGGTAGTGTTTGCTACAGGTAGCAGCAAAATAGAGCAGGTTTTTACAACTGCCATGGGGAAATATAGTCTGATGTAACTGTTAAAGATCTGTTCATATTCCAGACAGCAAACTACCATTTGCCGGATGAAATTGTTTGCTGTTTAAACACTGCCATTCAAGGACATTAATTGCTGTGGGTTAGATTAAACTAGATGGCGCAGCAATAAGATGTGAAGCCTGGGAGAGGGGTGGGGAGGAAGGAGGAGGGGAAGAACAATCTTCTCTCATAAATAATGGGATCTAAAAAGGAATCTTTATAGGGAGAGATTAATCTGCAAACAACCAAGTTCAAATCTAGTTCATGTCCTATGGGTACTCCAAGCAGCCCTAGAGGACAACACTGCCCTCACCACAGAAACAAGACTTCAAGCTTCTGTTGGGGTATTTATTCCAAATATCGGATCAATCTCAAGTGCCATATCAGAAGCTGGCTGCTTTCCAAGGTGGGACAAGCCACCCAGTGTGACAAGAGAGGAAACGCTCTCCTGCTGTTTTTAAATGCAACAAGTGTCAACAGGCAGAAAAAGGGGCAAGCTCTCATGACAACCTTTTGTTCAGTTTCTTGCACTCACATATACATGCAAAGACATACAGAGCAATATATTCACATTGCATTGCAGGGAGAGAGGTAATTTTGGTCCAAATGTCTTCCTGTTGTGTTTACCCTGAGTGCCTTGCAATAAACTCCTTTTCTCAGCTCATGGGAAGGCATGTTATTTATTCCTTTACAAATGTAAGCCCATTGTAAATAAATAAATAGCAGCTCTGGGCACTTTTTTTTGGAGCTGTCTTTAAAAGCACTAATCGAAATGTAATGATAGGCTGGCAGCCAGTTTCACTATCCAGAGTGCTGATAACCAGCTAACGTTTGCAGCCACAAAATTAACATCACAGCTGCAAACAAAACTATCCTCTTGTCACTCATCCTGTCCCAACCCTTTGGAAAAGGCAAAAAGCAAATCCCCAACCACCCAAACAAGAACTTTGCAGAATGTTTTGAAGGTCAAGAAGTTATGGCACAGTTTAGATCAAGCATGGAATGAATTTTTAGCATTTTTAGACCAGTAGAGGATAGCTGCCATTTCTGCAGTCTCCCCCAGCCCCATCTCCTCCAGCTGTGGTTTTATGAGCTAATAACCAGCAGCCACTGCTGATTTGCTGTAAACATCTGTATTGGGTACATCAGAGCACCTACAACCTTCCCAGGATGACTCCTTTGGAATATTCCATGGGAACAGGAATTTCTTCTTCCAGCCAGGGAAGAGGAGAGCTGTATCCATGAGAAGGACAACACTTGTCTTTTCATCCTCAGCAGAGAGGAGAGAAAACCACAATTTGTTTAGAGTAGTTGTGGAACACACAGTCTACCAGAGCAAGACTCCAGATCTCCAACACCCAGGGCACTCATGGGCATCCCCTCCATTTCTGCTTCTATTAGGAAGCTCTGAGGGGACAGTTTAATAGAAGTTTAGTTAGTTAAATAATAGTTTAGATAGAAGTTGACCCTCAGTGTTAAAATAATTTCACACACTTCCAAGTAATTTTGTTTAAAGGAATACCTTGCAGCACCCCAAATTAATTGCAGACCTAGTCCAACAAAGATCATATTAACAAACCAGGACCCTATTCTTCACTCTTTGCAATCAATTTTACCCTGGAGCAATTCCGTTGACTGCAGATGATATGGAATGCACAAGTGAGGATCTGGAGCTTTAATAATTGTTTCCAAGGATGTAGCGCAGACAGTGCTGATAACACCAGCAATAATCCCATCTCCATCCCTTAGGGCCATCCAAAAACTCCTCAGTAAAAAAAAATGGCATTACCAGTTTTCAGGTGTCAGGAGAATTGAGTTATTTTCTGACAATACTATACCTAAAGCAGTATTTAAATTGTATGTTAAATAAATGCTGTGATTATTAGGAGCAGACTTCTTGAAGTTGAACCACCAGGTAGCTGATAGCTATCCTATTACAAACTCCAGAAGCCTCAGTAGAGATGTACTTAATAATTGTTTGGCATTAATTTGTCATGCAATAATTATCCTATTAAATCTAAATTAAACCCTCCACTCAGACACTTCATCTAAAGTGTGAACATAACAATTAAGAGAGAAGGGGAAAAGGGGGATGATTTCTGAGTCATTTGCAGCGCAAGACTTTGCGCTTTTGTGAGCAACAGCAGAAAAAGGGATTTCAGAAAGAGAAATTATTCTGAAACAGAAACACTCCCACCATAAACAAAGATCCATATTTCTAAGTTACATATGGTGCACATCTTAGGATAGCATCTTGTTACGCTACAAACTTTGATACATTTATTTCTTTACCATAAGGAAGTTCTGTATTGCACTTCCTTTATAAGGAAGAAAAAGCAATTAAGAAAAAATAAATTAATGTAGACAATCGACAAAGGTTGGGATTGCTCTCATCTAGCTAGCCAAATAACAGCTCAACAAAACAGGCGGAATTTCCCTTTTACAAGCTCCTCCTGCTGTCAACAGGCAGAAATCAGGCTCTCCAGAGGGAGATCCATCCCACCCACCTCAGAGCTCAGACCTGACAGCTAAAATGAGAGAGGAACAAATCCCATCTGAAAGCCAGACAGGAAGCCTGGAATGAGAAAGATTTGAACTTGTTCTCATGTCCTAAACTGAGATTTGAGACACAGAGCTGTTCTTCCACATAGGATAATGTAGCTTGAAGTGCTTAAAATGTCATTAAGTAGCACTGCTGAGATGAGGACAGGCTGGGTAGTTTTCTTGCTTTTGCCTGACCAACTTAATTTTGGGATCAAGAAGAATGGCTTTTTTAAAGCAAGACAAGATCTATTTTCACTTTCAATTGCTCAATGAATTTCCACATGAGCTGCAGAGCAGCACAGTACATGACAGTCACAGGAGGTTTTCTTCATCAATCCAAACGTCTTTTCACAGCATTTAGGTCTGAAATCTATTTTAAAATGTATCTTCCTTCAATAGAGGAGCCTCCTCTTTAGGTAAATGCCCTATTTAAGTAATTTTTGGTATGTTTTTAGATTTTTTTATTATTATTATTATTATTTATGTTTTCTTTAGGGACAGCAGTTCTTTATATCCTCCAGAACGCCAAAATATCAGTTGTGGTGTTGGCTTTACAGTGTGTGATATTCTCTCTCTCTTCCCAGGCTGCCTGAGCCAAGCGTGTCTCTCTCTGTGCCATTCTCCTAGGAGATAATTACCTCTTCACCTTTCTCTTCCTCTGCTAACACTCTTTCCTCTGCCAACTGCATTTTCCCACAGAGATGGTATTACTCATCCCTCTAACAAAACTCTGATGATTTCTCAAATTATACTTAGCTCTCCAGTCTGGCACTTGTGTCTCTGTTCTTCTCTATATCAGTTTGTCTAATAAATGTCTTATCTAGATCCTTAGACTATTACAGTACAAACAACACAGCCTTTTTCAACCAAAATGTTTTCCTCTAAATCACACAAAAATGTGACAGGAAGGTTCATTGTGGATTAAACTATTCACTGCCTCTGTTTTGTTCCCACGAGCTTGTTTCCAACCCCACAAGTCAGCTTGGGTTTAAAAGGTTGGTTTAAAAACTGCAGAAAGGAGATATCAAGTGGTGTAGGAGTACATTACAAAGGAAGAGCAATACACTTTGATACAGGAACAAGAACAATAAGTAACCAGTTCTCTGAAAAGTTTATTTATAAAATTTAACTGGAAAGGAAGCTTGTCTATTCCGAGACATCTGCGAATAACAGACTAACAGAAAGCCAGCATAAACAAGGGCTGTTCAGGTAATCACAAGCAAATGGCATTCAAAGCAGATTAAATCAGAGAGTCTATTTATCATGAGTGGCACCCACACATGGTATATTTAGTGAAGATTTCCTCCAGTGGATTTAGTGCTGGTGGAAGTGTGAGACGGACAGCCCAGGGGTCTCATTCCAACCCACTGGGGGTCAGCCAGGACAGAGCAGCACTCCCTGCTTCACTGCAGCCAGGCTTGGAGGGGAAGAACATCCCACAGACACCTCCACACTCACCCAGTGCCTTGCCAGCCATGGACAAGCCCAAATCAGGTTGTTACATCCTCTTCTAAAGTATCGTGATAAAAAAAAGTGAAACCCTTGAATCTATGAAATATTCTGCCACAGGGACAGTGCAGATTTGTGCCCAGTCCCTATCAGAAAAGGACTGCTCTGTGCTCCAAAGCATCATTACACAGAATTTCAAGGACTCTTAAGCAGCATTACCTCATTCCCATGATGAGAGGTCTTGGATCCATCGTAACTATCCATAAAACATTTCCTCATTTGGCCACGATAGGGAAAAGCTACATACAGAGCTGCAAAGGAAACCTCAATTTTTTTCTCCAAGACAATATTAGAAATGAGCAAAAGACAGTCATAGGAGGGTTGACAATGCAGTTCTCTGAAATATCTGTCATGGAGATCATTACTGTTTAAGGACTGGAGATTCATTACTGCTGCTGCCTTTATGGACCCGGTGCCATTAATCCCCTACTTGAGCAAAACCATGGGGTGTATTGCTAATGGCTTCCAGGTTCCTTTTTGGATGCTGTGAAGCCTATATGATAATTAGTTCTCTAAATTAGCACTGCTTCCTTTGTAATCACTCCCCTCCCCAAATGATTTCACGTCACTGTTTCTTTGTAATATTTTTGGTCTCATTTCCCATTATCACCACTGGAATCACATTGATAACATTTATTTAATCTTTTTCCACAGCTCTCCTGTACATTTACTGTCACCATCTGCACACACATTGCATTGATCATATGAGACTTACTAACTGCATTACTGTGCATGGACTTATGAACATATTGAGTGCTTAAAGAAGCCTTTTTAAAATTTGTTATTGGCTGGCTGTGTCCCTGCTGGAGTCCTCTGGGGAAGACCCAAGGAAGAACAATTGTTTTATCCTCTCTAACAACACTACCACTGCTGCCTACCCCTGTTCTTTCACAGGACCCTGGAGATCTTTTATAGCATCCTACACTGTCACTGCTGTGCTGTTAAACCCTCATGAATGCAACAACGAATTAATAACACCACTATATACAATAAACAACTGCTAGCATGAAGGTAGCAACAAGATCTCTAGCAACATCACCATATCCCAATGCTTTGCCAGTGGATAAAACAAAATCGTCTGGTTCATCTTGCTCAGGCTGCTCAGAAAATATTTACAGGCTGATTTCCTTCCCTGTTTTCGTTTGGTTTTTTTTTTCACTTTTTCTTTTCTTGTAGGAGGCAAACTATGGCTCAAAGCCAAATCTAAAATATCCTGGGGCTTTTCACTGCCTTATAAACAGTTAGTTATAGTCATTGACACATTGTTGGCATATAATAAACCCTAATGTCCAGATTGCTTGTAAAAATATGTCTCTGTTATTGATGTATGCACCAGTTGTGCCTCAAGGCTCTCTTCGAGATGAGTTCTCCTTAATTTTGAGGCCTAGACATGTTTATATTAAACAGACACTTGGTAACTCAGAAAAACCTTAGCAGCCTCAGTATGGAATCTTGAGAAACTCAGTGATTAGACAGAGGTTGTGGTGGAAGTGTGTGGCATACACAGAAATGAGCACACCTTTGATTTGATGGCAATTAAATGCTCTACTTACAGTTCATTCCCTGCCTATATTGGCAGGAGATTGAAATGAAGAATAAGCTGGGAATGTAATGCTCAGCCATAGGTGGCAAAATTCTGGCTAAGGGCTGCTAGAAAGCCAAGGTAACAACACAATAAAATATTTTCTGCTCAACTCTGCTGGTGGTATTCTCCCCTTCCAGTGTTTCACCTAAAGAAAAATAAACTCTCAAGCTTTACCTTTAAA
This sequence comes from Hylia prasina, assembly GCA_013397195.1. Lineage (NCBI taxonomy): Eukaryota > Metazoa > Chordata > Aves > Passeriformes > Sylviidae > Hylia > Hylia prasina. The sequence continues at coordinate 360,174 of VYXD01002162.1, read as the reverse complement.
CCACAACAATGCATCATTTCTTTTTCCAGCATGCCTGCTCTCTGCACCACCTGCCACAGGTGCAACAGTATGGCCACCAGAGCCAAGGTTTCTGTCTTCAGCTTTGAGACCATTCAAGACCCTGCTGTCAGCAGACCCCTGCCAGCAGCAGGCAGCCCCTGGGACTCACCCCAGTTCTGTCAGGGCAATGACACTGCGTGACCCAGCCAGGTCTCAGCAAAACCCACAAGCAACAGCTGCTGAGCCAAGCACAGAAACCCAGATACATATGTCTAAGACCAAGAAGAACTTGGTCTTTCAGGGCAGATTCTTGACCTGCTGAGCCTGAAACAGCTGGGAATTCCCTGAGTGAGCTTGTTAAATACATATGGGTACAGGCAGGACCTTAGGCACTCGAATGAGCAGCAAAATGCTCAGAGAAACTGTTAATGTTGTGTTTTCTTTTAATACACATCCTACAAACGGGTGAAATAGGACTTAAGGAGCTCGTGCTCTGGAGAAGCCCTCATAAAAAAGTAAGCAGGAATTTTAAATGAGGATGATATGCCCAAGGGTTTATGGATCATGTGTAATGGCTTAAATCATGTTAAAGTAGTGTTGAGACATGCACATCATTCCCACTTGTACCTATTTGACTTCAGCATTATACAGAGCAGTCTCACACAAGGAAGACACATTCACAGCCTTTCTGCTCAGGCCTGGGACAGGGGAAAGGACACAGAGTAAATTGCTGTAGCATGCTCAGGGCTGAAATATTCACTGTTTTCAACAATACCTTCAAAGCTAAAACTTAGGCGCTCAGGAGATCCCACCCTCTGTCAGCTTAAAGCTTATTCATGTTGAAGCCCCCTCCCTATAGTTAGCCCAGAATAAACTTAAATAAATAGTCTAGCGGTTCCTTCAGATTTCCTGACTGTGGAAGATTTTTGCCCAGGTAGCAGACTAGCAGCCCACAGTACTGTGGTTTAAGGATGTCACTGCTCCCAGCAGAAGTTCCCAGCAAAAAGATATTGGAAATTCCAAGGGTCTGGGAAATTTGTAAAAAAAAACCTTAGAAAACTCAAACAAAACCAAACAAAACAAAACAAAAAACCCTAAAAAAGAATCATTGCTCTAACACAAATATTGGCATGCCAAGTGCCAGTGAAACTATTCTTTAAAAAAGCTTTGCTAATAATGCCTGAATTAGTAATTTAGACATTCCTGTACATTAAAATACAATGGTCTGGGAAACATAACTGTTAGCAAGGTGTTTCAGACCGTGCAAGACCTGGATTTGATACGGTGTAAGTTCTGCATGAGGAGCCTGATTCAAGCCAAGACAATGTGTGCAATTGTCATTTCCACACTATTTCTCTGTGACCTTGTTTGTTGGGCAGTGAGCATAAGAATTTAACTGCATCTTCCCACCCCTGCCTTGTTATGGGGAAGGCTCAAAGGAAAGTGTTGGTTATTATTGTTTGTTCCTCTTGAACATCCCATGGAGATTTCAAGTCTATTTACTGCAGTCGTTCTGAACCGACAGCTGATAAAGTTCCCATTACTGATCTTTAATGAATGGATATGGCTGGGGAAACAGGATTTACCTTCTCTTCACTCAGTGTTTCCTGTTTCCAATCACAGAATTCTTCCCTTCTCCCCTGCTCCAACTTCTCCTCTCTTTCATTTCTTACATAAACTAGAGGGTCAATTCTAAGTCAGGCATAGATGGACACAATGCCAACATACGTGACCTTGACAGTTTGAGTTTTGCAGATGGTTTCTGGTTGAACTGGATTAAAACATTTTAATTTGCCACCTCCTGAGCATATCTATCCTCACTGTGGGACACACATTGTGTGGCTCCTTCCCCAATCCACCAAGGTGAACTGGCCATGCTTCCTTTGGCCTGCCCAATTAAAGCAAAAGCCAGGCACTGGAGTGCTGAAGGAAATGAGGTTTTGTTCTTATCCCAGAAGATGTTTAAGCAACAGATAATTTTCTCAGCACTTTCACTTGTAAGTACTACAGGAAACCATAGGGTGACAGTGCCAGCAACATTCCCTCTTCTAGACCCTGTCAGCCGCTGCTGCAAAAATCTTCCAAGAGAAACTTTCTGTGGCCCTCAGCAGTCATCATCCACTCTCTGAACAAGACCCTGTAATTTCTGCCTGCGCTTTTACTCTCCTCTCCCTGCCAATGTACACATTGCAGTGCACTAACACCTCGGGTTAACCTGGGCATTGAAAAATGTCAGTAGGGCTCAAATGATGACAACAACAACCTATGAGAAAAAGCAGGAATTCTGCAGACATTTATGGAAAAACATTGAGGCACTCCAAACCAAAGTAAGAAAATAACAAGTAAGCTTAAACTGCTCTTTGGTTCCAAAATACCACTTTGAAGCTTCAAAAGACCAAAATTTGGCTGTCCTTCCATATCCCTAGAAGAGCTGTGGCATGTCAGCCAGTCATTCCCAACACTGGCACGGGTTAAAGAGATGGCAGATCCTGTGTTCCTTCAATAGCTTCTTCCTAAAACAACCTTCTCATAGTATTAGGTATAAATTTCAAGTAACATGTTTCTGTGAGTAATCAAAGAGAAATGAGAAACTGGATGGATTCAGGCACAATTCAATAGGAAGAAAGGTGACAATAAACGTTATAAGACATTTACATGATTGCTGTAGAAAACAGATTTTTGTTAAGTTCCCTGTATTACATTTTAACTGACATGACACAGAGAAAATAAATCCTTAGGAAAGTCTTGTTCTTACACTGTTTCTGCCTTGCCCAAAACTAAGCAGCAGTGTTGAAATCTTGCAAGGAAGCTCATTCCCTTGAGGTTGTTAATCAGCATTTTAGACAAAAGTTTGGGGTAGCTTCCAACTAAGACTTCAAATTTTTTATCTGAAGCAAACCAGACTGCTAAATTGCATTCTGGTTTTATAAGACAATCATTAATAATAATAACAATAGCAAAATGAGAATTGCTAAGATTATTTCTTTCATGTATTTTATTAACGTGAAGGTAAAATCCTACTGATCAGATCAGCACAGTTGCATCAGAGATAAATTTAGTCCATTATTCAATTAATCCTTCAATGCACTCCTGTGGTCGAGGTAATACATTATTATTATCTCCACTTCTGTTATTCCCATTAGAGACATTAGTTCCAAGAATGTGAACCATTTATTGTTGAGGGTCCTGATCCTGTAACAGGATGTGCTGGCAGAGACCCCAGTGTCCATAGTAAATCCCACTACCTTGAATGAAACTCATCATCCTTCATTAGGACAATTGTTGCAAAGTTCCATTACCTCCTACCGTGCCCACCCAGTTGAATAAGTGCCTAGACTATTTAATTTAAGAAGGTAATAATTAAACAAAGAACCTTTTTGCATTTACTGTAACTGGGGCATGTTTAATTGACCACCCTGCTTTTGGGAACATCCCCTTGTCCACACAAACAAGGATGAGGAAAACAAGCAGTACTGAGTGTAAAGTGTAAACAGGAGTGCTCTCAGCATATTCCACCTCCCTGCTCACCAGCCAATGCACTGACTGCTTTTAAGGTGGTGGTAGTACCTTTTACATCTTTAAATAAGTGATGAAACAATTCTTTTGTCAGACAATTGATCCACCAGCCTTCATGCCTTTTTTTTT
>VYXD01002162.1:340941-356411 GCA_013397195.1 Hylia prasina | reverse complement strand
TTTTAATCCAGTCAAACCCACTGCAGTGAGCAGGCACATAGAACTAGATCAGGTTGTTCAGAGCCCCATCCAACCTGAACTGGAATCTCCAGACTGTTCCCACTTTACTGTATTTTGACTCACATTTTGGAGAGATCTTAGCTGGGTTTCTTTGGGGTGTGTTAACCTGATTCCATTCGAATTATGCTTAATTGAAGATATGCCATGACCACTAACAAGTATTCACTCTGTAAAGCCAGACTAGAGCTACCTTAGGGAAACCCCTTGAAATATACACAGTATGGACACAGAATCATCAGCCACAGCTGCACTGTTCTGTGGCTCATGCTATTTACAAATGCAGAACAATCCACTCTCTCACCCCGTTGACCCTCAGCCAGTTCCAGTGAAAAGAACATTGCAGGAACCAGTCAAGCTTATTGCAATACTGTCACAGGGCTGCTAGCACAGGCACCTGCCCATTCTGAGCCACAGCAATATTCTAGCTCTTTCAAGATTGCTCTCCAAACAGCTATTAGGTAGCCCAGGAACCTTAGCTGCAAACACAAAAATTCAGTAAGAAGCAGTTCTGCTTGCTAGTTAAACTGCAAAGATCAAATAATAATAGCAAGCAATGCAGGAATGCCATATAATTTATTCATTAGTATTGCTAACGTGGAAAATGTTTCTTTTCCTGTGATGAATCTTACTCATTACACTTTGAATATAGGAGAACATATTCCGAATGTTGTGTCAGACATATAAGTACGTACTATATATTTAAAGTAACAGGCAAAATGGCCAATTTTGAAATATTTTTTTTTAAAAAGGGTTTTCTATCGCCACATATATTGTACACAGATGTTCAATACATTTTCTGAAGGATAATATATATCAGACATTTGGAAGCCTTTCCCTGGCCTTTCTATACTACACCTTTTTATACCAGCCAGATTAATGTTGTTAGTAGAGGACCCAAGGGTGACAGATCTGTGGGGTAATCCTTGGAATACCTTGTGCTCCAGGCTGAATGATGCTCCCTAACATTTGGAGACCTATCAGGTATTGCAACTGGTAGAAAATTACCTCAGACAGAGCTATAATTTCTTTTTATTACAATTGTTTCTGGAAACTGGCCCTTTTAGCAGAATGAAAAACAAAATAATGAGCCTGTCTTTTTAATCCCCGAGAGGACCGGTTAATTTACGTTCACTCACTGTTTAGTTTTCATGGGTCCTAAAATTTGCACAGGGCCTCAGGGTCTGCTCTGCTCCATGATTAAGTGAAGCAAAAAGCCAGAAATGCTGTTCTACAGCTCCTCACTTACAATCTGCTTACAAACAGTAGATCACTCCGTGGTGTACAAGAAGAAATACATTTTCCTCCTGTCACTAACTAACTCAGACAAATGCTTATTTACTGCAATCCTTCAGACCATGGAGAGATCAAGTTTTGCAGTGGGCAGGTCATTCCTAGCTCTGGCACTAAAGCTCCATGTAAATTTTGAGATACTGTCCTCATTCTTTCCACTGTAGATTCTCTTCCCCCTTGCATTAATGAGGACTAGGCTTTTTCACAGTGGATTCCCTCACTGAATTCTTCTAAACAAACTATTCCACAAAATAAATGCACGTCATAATCCCTGGAGGAAGTGACAGTTTGATTTAAAAGGCAAGTGTTTATATGCTTTGATTTCTATATTTTCTGCCTCTCTATACCTACACACACACTTGTATGCATATGTAAATATAGATATATTCCAGAAGACAAGTGAACCTGAGCTTTTATTTGCAAAATATTCACCGTGAAGGGAAATACGAGGTATGAGCATGCACATCATCTCTTAAGTAGCTTTCTCTGTCATGGTTTTCTTTATAGATAAACAATGGATGTGCTCATTGCCAAAATCTATTAATGACTAAAAGACCGCCAACTTTGATGATGTCTGGTGACAGGACCCTACATCTGAACATAGAAATTCCAGAATATTTGGTTGAAGGATCAATTTACTAACCTTTTACACAACACGAAGCCACCAGCATAAGGTGGGAGTAAAAAAAAAAAAATTGCTCTGACTGCTAGAGCAGTACAGCCACAGAGGAACAGCTCTCACAACATGAGCAAGTGTGAAAAACACAAAAAGCAAAAGAAAAGAAAACCACATTAAAGAACAGCCAACAGTATACTAAGAAAAAAAGCCTTTCCCTTGCTCTTGTAAGAAATAATGCCAGCTGAAATAGAGATCAAGTTTCCCATTTACACTTTCCATGGCTCTTATTTTCCCTACAAACTAGAGAACCCAAACATGGAAGATGACATGCTTTCTTGTTGAATGTGTTTCCCATGGAGGGGTGCCAGGCTACCAAAAAAAATGGATTTCCACTCCACATTTGCTTCTGTAGATGGTAACAACTTTTGCCTTCGTATTTATACTAAGCAGACAAAATAACTTCTTTGCAACAAACAAGCACTTCCATAAGCAATAAAACAAATCAAGGAAGGTTTTGGTTGAAGGAACAAAAACCCCCAAACATCTAAGTGACAACTGTTTCCTAGAATTTACAAACATAGATAAGATGCTGAAATATAGATTTTGTTTCAGCTTATACAAATGTGTTTATTTCTAGAAGACAGAGTTGCTGGAACATAAAAAACATTCTACTTTAAGAGGCACATAGCTGATATCAGGCACAGCCCTTCCCAAGCAGAGATATGAGAAACAGACACCTCTATTTCTTCCTTAGTCATATTCAATTTCTTCAAGCTATGACTATTAAAATGAAGACTGAGCCATCAAAGTGTCATTGAGCTGAGGAAGGAGAAGGAGATGAAGTTAAAACAAACAAATTATGACCAAAACCAAGGGAATTTATTTTAAGAAGAGAATTAATATGTTTCATATTCAACTTGTGCCAAAGTCTGATTGGAGTAGAAGAATTTCTAATTTGTCTGGTTTAATTATCACTGAATAAAGATCTTCAGATTTCATCCCTATTTTATAAAATCCTTTAGTGAAAGGACAAAGGACTAGATTATGGTCTTGCTTATGGCTGTTTAAATCTCTGGTAACTCCACTGAAATCACACTGCTATGAATATTTACAGTTCATTGTAAACATTTTGAGAATTGTAGTGGGATGAACTTTATAGAGCACAAGGTATTTTAAATATTGGAAATATAGGCTTTGTACTTTCAAGCACTATATGCAGGGCTTAGATTTACCACCGTGAACAAAACTTCTCAGTGTGACACAAATCCAAATCACAGAACCATAGAATATCTTGAGTTGGAAGAGACCCACGAGCATCATCAAAGTTCAAATCCTTCAGTCAAGGCTCATAACACTCCAAGGGCATCACTCAGCCTCATGTTTCCTCCATGGGAGCTCTAAGGGCTCCAGACAGACACCTCAAAGCAGCATCAAGAGGCACCACATGCAAAGATGGTTGGTCAGTTCTGATTAGGTCCTAAGAGGACGTTGGGAAGTGGCTAATTTGAGAGAATATAAGGCAATATTTTCCTGTCATTAATCCACTGCGAATGCCTGGTTCTTTCATTACCTAAACATGACATGCATATTTCAAATTACACATTTTTACTTGTTAATTATTTAATAAGATAGGGATGGAGTCAGCAAATAATGGCTCAAGAAGGAACATTTAATTTCCAAGAGTGTCCTAAGAGACATTTCATTGAGGGGAGCCATAGCAATTACCTGCAAATTCAGTGTCAGACACATTTCACTAATTCAGGACTCAGGAAGACAATGTGCATTAGCACTAGGAAGGTTATAGATAGAGATAATCAGATAATGAACATCACAGTGGTGAATCTACAGACAGAAATGACACTGCTGCTCTGCTTATCTAAGATTTGAAATGCAAATTATTTTGAAGATTTACTGAATGAACTCTTGATACTTTTTAATTCTTTGCCTTAATTTTGTTGGGAAGATTCCTCATTTGCCTCTTGGCCTCTGACAGATATCTGAATTTGCCCTGGTGATGGGGATTTTGGCTGGTAGTGGTTGAATGCAATGTACTTTCAATTTGAAGGAAATGTAAGGACAAAGAGCAGAGAAGCAAAGTACAGCAGGCAATGGCATTGTGTCAGTGCTATTTGATCAGACTTCATTCATGAGTGAATTTCCAAACAGCTGGATCTGAATACATATTAATATTGCAAATACCAAGCCCTGTTGGCAGAGCCATATGCCAAAAGAAAATATCCCGAGTGAGTTAAGACAGAAGTCATGGAATGCAAAGCAAATTAATGTGCTAACATCCATGGGTTAGACCAGTCTGCTGGTTGGAAACATCAGTAAATGTTTGGAGTAAAACTGCCCTAATTTGGGTTTTGCGGTAAATAATACTCCAGATTCAATGACATAAAGTGAAAATGGAGATAGACAAGCTTTGGAATAAGGACCTGCTGCCCTCCTAGTCCCTTCCATGAGGGAAGTTCTCCTATTCACTCCACACCAAGAGATGACATTGAGTATAAGACAAACTTCAAAACCATTGACAGACCCGTGCGGGCCTCCCTAACAATGGAGAGATTTTCTGCAGAGCATTAACACTTCCCCATAAATATGGGGACAGGCTGTACCTCTCCATGCTCAGGAGCACTGTACTCTGGGTGTTCTCTGCTTGAAATTATTGGTGGCATGAATCAAAGTGGCAAGACCTGCCTCTTATCTGTGCTCACTTAAATTGAGTACTTTGTATGTGTATCTCTAGTGTAGTTGGGTCCTATAATCAGCAACAGTGACAGAGAATCCTCAAGTACAAACATGCACCAAGTGATATTTCTGATTTAAAGGTTAACACTGATTCAAATTGCTTTTATTCTTCTCTCCTGCTGGGTAGGAAAATGTTCTTTAGCTTTATTGTTCCGGAATGTTCTCTTTCAAGCTCTCACTACTTTACCCCCAAGATTTCCTTATTCTCTCCCTCCAAATTTGCAAGAGCAAATTACAAACGTGATTATTTGCAAATTTTAATGCCTTTGATAAAAAAATACTAATAATCTTGATCCTGAATGCTATCATTGGATATTGGTAAAACAGCAATTACCCTTCCTCTGACAGCTGCTGACTTCCTTCCAAAGCTATATCATGAGTCCTTCATAATTTTCTAATAGATTAAATGATTTGCTTTTGCTGAAAACTGTTTTGATATTTATTACACTCTGTTCATCACTATCCCTCTAAATTGTGCTGGGAAAACTTAAATGCTTTGAGAGAGATTGGGTAGATGGGTAGATAACTGTGAAATTTTACAGTTAATATCTGCGAAGCACCTAGAGATTTCAGAACAAAGGAGGCATGAGAAATGCAGACACTTCTTGTTATGTTTCAATGCATGAATGCAAAAAGAAGAAGAGAGGGCGGGAAGAACCAAGTCAAATATTATGGTATGTCTCGAAAAGCCGCTCGCTTTAATCCGTGACTTCCCTGTTCTCTACCACCTCAATTGGCACTTGCAGAACCAGACTTCACTTGTTTCCTCTGAGATGTTCCTTTAAAAAGGATCTGAATGGAGATAGGGATTTCTATAGAGCTCAGGTAATTAGTGCTGGAGGACTCTGATTATCTCTTAATACCCCTCCTCACCATTTGACACAATTCTACATAATAAGCCTTCCCTTGAACAAACCTGGTCTGAGACAGAGTCTCCTGGGAGGCTGATTCTCAGTGTGGGGAGAAGAGCTGCAGATTTCCATCCTCTACAGACACAGGTCCTTTTTCTTCACTTTTATAATGGTTATTGGAGAGCTGAGGAATGATATACTGCATTTAAAGGTAAAATCCCTGTCCCCTACCTTTTCCTCCCAGTAGAACTGTAGGACAACCAACTGTTTATTTTTATTCTTAATTTAATTTCCTTTCTATGTTTTCCCTATTTTAATTAAAATGAGATCAACAACCCACAAGAAAACAAACTCATGAAAGCTGCACTGAATATATATCTGCATTATAGTTTAATAAAAATTTAAAAGTTAGGGTATTGAATAAAATTAAACCCTTAACAGAGTGTGAATTAAAATAAAACCCAACAGCAACAACAAAACCAGGAGAGATCATGATCAATTAATGATGAATATTGCATTGCTTTGTTTGCAACATATCAGTTCATGCCCAAAGAGATAATTTGGAAGATGGGGAGAACTATTAGGGGTGTTTAGGGAAATACCAACAAAGACCAAAAAGCTAAACCATAAGAAATAATATCAGGCAACAACAAAAGACCTTGAGGAACATGAGACTAATTAGAGAAGTCGGCCATGCGTTTTGTTATCACTCCATTACAATGAATGGAAATGAGGCCAGGGGTTGAACATCTCTGCTCAGGAACACCTGGGGAGCAGGAGCAAGGAAAAAACTGATCTGCCCTTGGATTAGTTATTTAAGCTCAAAGAACTTTAACTGATACAGAGCTGATTTCAGGCAAAAAGACATAAAAATTCTCACTAAAGATCAGAAGTTAAGAAAACATTTAAAAGAGGGACTGAATAAATAAAATTCCCACACACTTTTCTTTATAACAGTCAATGGGGCAAGCAAGATAACAAAGGAACTTATGACGGGGAGAAATAACCATTATACTTCACAGACACTTGTTTAGAAACAATTTTCTTTTGCCAACAGCTATAAATGGTGCAAGCTTCAATACTTTTATTTGTGCTTAAATGAGAGGCCACTTGTCAAATATTTGCATAGAATAAACCTCAGTTCAAAGCTTTTGAATGTATTCTTTGCTTTGAATATGGCGGTAATCCCACCTCCAGTCAGCTGAATCCTTAAAGTCATGCTGTGCTGAGCCACATCTGTCTCTCGAGATTCCACAATAAAAATTATTGCTTTGCATTTCAGCAGCGAACAAAGTGATTCCCATGTACAGTTTGTTTGCAAAACACTTTGTCAACCAAATGGATCTTAAGCAACTGCTTATTCTTATAAAGCAGAAACACAAACAGAAAAAAGCCCCACCCCACCTTCTCTCTAAATGTTAACGACAGTAGACAAACAGGACAAACAGAAGCCAGCTCGGCTGCCAGTTCCTCCGGGAGAGAAAAGCTCGTTTGCAACTGCATCAAAGGCAGCAGCTGGCCAGCCCGGTCTGCAGTGGGATGATGATGCTAATCAGCAGTTTGGAGGTGCTAAAAGCGATGACATGGTGCTGTTTCAAGAATCAGGGCCCATAACAAGTTTATCCGAGGATGGGCCAGTGAAAATGCCTCTTGCTTTTCTTTCTAGCCATTCCTCCCAATGATTTTGCTGCTCCTGCCTAAGCTTCTAATAGAGGCAGGGTTTTCTTTTTCTAGACAAAGATCCATTGTTCAATTCTTCTGAATGCTCTGACAACCAGAAGGGTGAAAGGCACCCTGTGACCAACAATAAATACCTTCTCTCTCTGTCTTGATATCCAGTGTGCAGGTCTGCACTGCTCAATGTGACTCTCCAAGGCAGCTCCCACAACCAGCTGGGAAAGTCAATCCGTTGTCAAAGCAGCAGCAGCTCTTGCTCTTTGCTCAAGAAGTTTGGGACTCCCTGTTTCTGCATTTTATGATGATAAAGAAGCATCAGCTAGCTGGTGGCATAGACTGATGTGGGCTGGATGAAAAGAATGAATTGCATTCCCATATCCAACCAACACTATTTTTGTTTGCTCCGCTTTCACCTTCCTTCTGTAGTTTGGCTTAAGAGACCCATGCACAATGGAGAAACATTTCCTGTCCAGCCAGCACACTTCTACTTAAATTCCATGTTCTCAGGACACAATCAAAGCAGAAGACAGATGCTTGATAAGAATCTAGTCTGGGTGGGAAGATGGTGATATATAAGGAAGGAAGCAGAATATTTTCATTCCTCCTGTGTAAAAAACACATTGGTTTTGCATTCGCAGTTGAAATCTAGATTGCACCATGTAAAGGTAGGCAGACAGTGCAAGTTTGCTATGGATTTTATCCTGGTTTTGGAAGCATTTTGATACTGATATCTATCTCAGTGTAGCAAATTTGACAGAATCTCTTGGCTAGATAAACTGCTGCTCCCTTGCAGGTCACTAGATGGTGATGGGGAATATTAAAAAAGCCCTTAATGCAGACAGCAAAGCTGCAGACCCTGCTGCAGTTAATGACTGAAGGAACATTTGCTGCTCCCTGTCTTTCCTTTCAATTCTGCTCACGTCACGTAATCTCAGACAGCACAAATTGCCATCAGTGTGAGATACCAGGAATGCCTCAAAAACCACCATGGAGTTCAGTATGAGAGGTGGAGACTGAACAGCATCTCCAGCCTATCTTCCTGGGGTATAGCTTTAATTAACAAGGTTCTATATAAAGAATTTGTTGAGTTGGTTATTTAAAGGAAAAAAGTCCATCTGGGCTCCTAGGACCCATTTGAAATTATATTCCTTTTTATATAGCTTGGACACAGCAGAAACAAATGTCCAGAAGGGAAAAAAAAACTTCCTGAGATAAAAAGGAGCTGGCTGCTCTCTGCTGATCCTTTGGCACCATTCCTGCCAGTATTTGAGAAGAACAAAGCTGAGAAATGGAAATTCAGCACTGCCAAGATGCACCCAGTACCTCTGAAGAACTTGCACCCCACAGCCCTCTAGAAAAAAATCACTCCTAGGCAAAGCCCTTGGCCTGACAGAGACACAGGGAATGAGAAGCTGAGCCAAGTCCCTATTAAGAGAACTCCAGAAACAAACCAGCCAAAATATTATCTGATATAATTTGTTACATGTTTCAGGGATGGGGAATAGAGAAATTCAGAAGAGAAGAGGGGGTCACTCTTCTCTGTCTCAGACACCCACCCAGAACTTGCAGCAGGAATTCCCAGAACGACCTACTCTTATCTATTCCTAGTGACTTGGAGCCAAAAAAACCCCTTCTGTCCTCAGGAAGCTTTTCTTCTCCATTTTTTTTCCTTGTGTCTGCTCATATTAAACCACCACAAAATAAGAAATTCTTAAAGTACTGACAAACTGGAAAATATACCAAGAAAAGCAAGGAGAAATGAATTATGAGCGCTGGAGGGACTCACTTGCAAGGAAAGATTAGAAGAACTAAATATGTCTAGCTTGGCAGAGAGATGACTAAGCAGAGAGGGGGAAGTGATAAATGTCTACAAATATTTGAAGGGCGTATACACTGAGGAGGCAGAGAGATTCTGCAGTGTGAGCCATACCAGGTGGTGGGATTAGGAGCAAAGGGCCAGAATCAGAAAAGGAAAAAAACCAAAACAAAACAAAACAAAACAGAAAAAACCTCACAGAGCAAAAATCCAACTGAAGGCTACACAAACCAAAGTCCTCATGAAAATGATATATGTCCATATCCCCCACACTGGGGATGTGGAGATTTTCTCAGAGGTAGAAAACTCAGTATTATGAGACATATGGGAGGACTGCAGGAGTGCTTTGTTGCTTACAGAACTAAAGGAAAGAGCTGTGCCTTGATGCTGTGAGACCAACAGGAGCCTCAGTGGACAACAGGTGTCCCACCAATACTGTCAATTAGAGAGCTTCAGGCAGGAAGTAAAGGTCATTTTTGTATCCAATTGAAATCACAAGAGAAAGGTTTGTTTGGAATAATTTAATGACCCTGAACTTGGTAGAGCTACAGGACTTTATAGATATAGCCCAGCCAGATGGTCCCTGGGAAGCAGGAGGCTTTGGGTTTGTTAAGCATTCAAAAAAATGATGGTGGAAAACCTGAAAGATCAAGATGGAAAACAAAAGCATCATATTCTTCCATCTTAATTCAACCATCACTGGTTTAACCAGGTCAAAAGGAGACAGGGAGAACATAGTGCATTCCACAACTCAGGTTCTGATGCAAAGCACAAGAGTGCTCCTTTAGCACCTCGAAAAGTCAGGAACTAAATGTAGTCAATTCCTCTTTCAGGAAAACAAAAATCCCCCTTGCCTTCCACTTTCAGGGAGGGCCCCAGCCACCAGCACAGACATGACCCCAGTGCATCATTTCCAGCCTCTCCTGCTCCACATCAGCACACCCGTCTGTGAACAAGCAAAAGGACAATCCAGGGATCACCTCCAAGGGCATGTAATTGAAGGTTGTATTCTACACCCAGTTCAGCTGGATTCCAGCCAGGATGTGCAGCTCAATTGCTTTAGAGTCACAGCAGTGCCTCCTCCTGCCAATGCAGGAGGGGCAGACCTCGATTTTTGTCTTCCTGGAACTATGTCACTGAGGCCCCTGTGCACACGCTCAGCTGTTTAGCCTGAGGAGGCATGGGTAATGCAAGGAAAAGCATTGAGTCCTTCCTTAAGAAATGCATTTCAAGTGTTAATCCTCTCCCTTGTGCAATCTTGTGTAAACCAGGCAAAAGGAATTCCCACAAGTCCTGATATGGGAAGCATGTCAAGGTCCTTCCCTTTAGCCTGGATTTGATTCAAAGTTTGATGAGAAGTCAAAGCCTCAGCTTATGTTTTGTTTTATGCATGTCCCCAGCAGAGGTTTGCAGGGATAAAACCCCATGCCTGTGACAGAGAACTCCCTGTAAACAGGGTGATGCTCATCTGCTTGGCAAGCAGAGCTAATTCTAATAACATTGTGCTTTTGCAGATGACAATAAAAAGAGAAGATATTTGACTACAGTGAGATTTCAAGACGATTGTATATTTCTCTAACAACTGAAATAGGGGAGCAAATGGAACAGCCAGAGGTCAGAGCAGTTGATGTGGTGGAACAGCTCAGCTGGACAACAGTACTGCAAGGGAAAAGCCACATTTCTGTCTGTCCCTGCTGAAAACCAACACATTGCTAAGCATGGCCCTTCACACTCAGAATACCAGAACTAAAAGCCTCAGTACAGGGATGACCCCTGTATAAGTCAGGTAAAGCAGAGTAAGGAAGAACTTCTGTGGACAGAGGCAGTAGAGGCAGAGGGGAAGTTTTCCAAGGATTGCAGTGTTGTATGCAAACCCAAAGGTAGACTTTGTTTCCAGTAAGCCAAAACCTCTAAGTAAAAGATGCTTTTAAAAACGTAATTCCCACCAGAAATTACACTGGTCAGCCATCCCAGGTCCTCCCACCCCAAGAGAGCTGGCTCTCAACAGAGAGATTCTTATCACCCCCAAGAACCAAGCCCCAGTGCCCCTTGTTGGGAGCCAGTCCTAGGACAGAGAAGCTGTGATGACCTTTCCACATGAAGACAGGAGTGAGGCATCCCAAGTCAAACTCAGGGAGAGAGGTGATAACAGACATGCTCTTCTCTCTGCCCTTCCCAAACACATGACCCTCCTGCTAAACATAAAGGATGAGATCTCTCAGTGATCCAAACATAAAGGATGAGTGGAGCTCATATATAATAGCTCCTCAGTGGAGCTGTTATGCAGCTCCTGCTCTCCTACACCTAAAATGACATACCTTGATGTGGGTAGGACAGGCACTGAGCCCTCTGCAGAGGCAGTCTGGGCTAGCTTGCAGCTGGGAAAGCCTTTTCATCAGGAAAAACAGCAGCTGCCATTCAAGACTCAACTGAGCCAATTTCAGCAAAGTCCTGGGACTTGTGGCAATGAAGCTGAAATGGAAGAGCCAAGTTCATCTTCACAAAACAGCACAGATTCCAGCGTCCCAGCATGGGCATGGCTCTGGGGAGCATGATACTGCTGCAGCTCTTTTTATTAATTAATCAAGTGTTTAACTTCAGCATCCTGGCTAAAATCCATCAAGGAGAAATGCACTTCCTTTCTTTACCCAGCTTTCACTCAGCAGCTTCATCCTGGGAAGTTTCCCCCACCCTGTCCTGGGGCAGTCACTGCAGAGCAGGTGCAGTGTCACCCCAGAACACGCTGCACTTCAGCAGCAGGTGAGGATCTGCTCCTCAGCCTGCCCAACCCAAAGGCTCATGGAACCCACTGTGTAAACATAAGGCACTATTATCTCCCCTCTCCACATGGAATCACTTTATGGAATTTATTATTATTATTTGGAGCTCAAATTGAAACCCTCTGGCCATGTATGAACACTAAGCCTGCTTAGGGAATGCAGGAAGCAGCTAAAGTGGTGAAAAGGCAAAGATTTATGACAGTCAGAAAAGAAATTTTCTTTTCTAGCAACAAGCTTCACATTCCTAATCTTTTTCTGCAGATTTTGCTACTCTCTACCAAACTTCTGACAGGTCTTAAAGACTAACACTTACCATGCTGCAAGCTGTTCCTCTAAAGTCTATTTTATCATTGTTTATAACCACCTGGCTGGATTCTCTTGGTGGTATTTTTCACTCTTTCTCATAGACCTTAAGAGTATCCATATTGCCCACAACACAGCCTTCATCTTCACCTTTTTCCTTCCCTCCAGCATCATCTCAACTGTTTATAACTGGGCTCCCTTCATCTCCTCCTGAGGGCTCCCACCCTTTCCGATTCCCATTCAAATCATCACATTAGTGAGACAGACAGACTGTGGTTTTCACCTGTCTCTTAAGCAGGATTGCATCCTCACCTTCTCCCTTAGCTTCAGTAAAACTTTCTTTTGTGAGACTTTTACAAACATATTTCTGTCCCTAATAAAATGATATTAGGTAAGGATATAAGAGGAGGTCTCTAAAAGGAGAAAAATAGCAGTGACAATGAGTTGTCTCTCCCAAATTGTCTTTCTGAAAGCTCCAAATGGCTTTGTAACAGCGTGAAAGTGCTTCTTGATTATTGCCAAGCTGAGGCTCAGGAAAGCCCTAAAGGTGGACAGGAGAGGGGTAAGGAATAAATAAAAACCTGCAGGAAGAAAGGGTGTGGCAGAAATGCTGTGGCCCCTCACACTCCCTGGGATGTTAGAGCTGCCCCTGCAGCAGAGTTTCAAGAACTCAGGGCTCCATTTCCCCCCGACTCTAAAAACTTCAAACTATTCCCTATGCAGGAGCAGTCTAGTGGTCTCTAGGTCCCTGTGGACGCCCCCATGATTTTCAGCCAGATCTTACAGCAGAAGTTTCAACCAGGACTCATCAATTTCCCACCCAACAGTCAGACAGATCTCACTAATCTCCAGTGTCTTGTCACTTCTGACCTTCCTCTCATAACACGAGGGGGGCTGACCCCACAAACCCAGACTCCTGGCAAGACCTGGCCAGGTGCCACCAGTGCTGGTCACAGCCACCTCTGGAGCCAGTAGCTGTGGCTGCAGGGAGGAGCACAGCTAACACAAACATCATGCTGTGTTCCCATGGCAACCAAAGTGTCATGTTCATCACCATCTCATTTCTGGAAGAAAAAAGACATAGGTCTGATGAAGAAAACTCCAAGAGTCCCAGTGAGCTGTGCAGAGCTTGGGCAGATTTTTAATGTCACTGCTGGCACCACTCACCCCAGGCTGCTGGAAAGTGCAGCCCTGTGATGGCCCATGGGTTTGAGCAGGAGGCTGAATGGGATTCAAATGTGTCCCGACAGATGCAGACAGTTCATGTTCTGTCTGCTCTGTGCCACTTTGAAGCTAGGGATACACACTCTACTTAGCACAGCTCTAGAAGTTACCAGGTGTTAGCAGAAGAGGTTTCAGCTCCACCCATCCTATCTCCCATTTGACACGACCTGGGGATGAAGGTCCTTATCAGTTATCTTTGCTCAGTGACTTACTAAACCCCAGTTACTGAAGAAGATGGCTGAATTTGGAATTGCTCTTCCTAAGAGAGCAGAGGTCTTTGTGTGATCAAGTCCCCTCCTGGACTGGGTGAGCTGCCACCATCTCATTGTCCCCTGCTTTTCTGTGCTGGTATCTGTGCCCCCAAAACCAGATCCAATATCCCCTTTAACATGGGTATGTATGAGCTTCTGTGCAGTGACTACAGGGCAGCAAATAAAGCATTGCCACACAGATCATGGTACATGGAAATCTCACCTTCCAGTTCCAACATGCCAGAGATGCATCACTGAACAGTTTTGGAGCTCTCTGATGTGTTCTTGCTTGAGGCATGAGAAGATGTAAGGTTGGAGGATTCATTTCAATCACTTTAAAATCAGTTCCACCAATTAGTAGTTCTTTCATATGGGGAAAAAAAATTAAAAAAAAGAGAACTTCCAGCCTGAAAAACGCAAAAGGAAGACTCCAAAAATTATGCTTGGGAGAAAGCATCTCCCTGTAAAAGAAAATCATGTCTGTGCTTGGGAGGAAAAAGGGAAGGGAAACTAGGAATAGAATGACAGCATTCCATAGAGTTCTTGGATAAGGCAGGAGGAACACTCCAAATTCTTTACATCCCAGTGCTGAAGCTGAACTCCAGCAAGGTGCAATGTTTGGATGATTTAGGATCCTAAGTCAATGCAGTTCAGGGGAAATATCCTTGGATGTTCAGGGGCAGGGTGTATCTAAACAACAATGAAATCCAAAACATTAGTTAACTTCCTATTAATCCTTAGTTTTAACTCTCCATTTGATTTTTATTTTGCTTTGTTTTCCCTCTCTGAGCAGTTTTGCTGGCCCAGCAGTGAAGGGTTCAAGTCAGATTTATACCTGTAACTGGGCCAAGCACCTTTGCTAAGAGATTGTCCATATCTGGAGCAATTTCTTCCTCCTTAAAGACAGACAGAAACCTCATGCAGGCAGTCTTTCATGAGAAGGATAAAGAGAAGCTACTTATAGGCATTCACTTGTGCTTTTATGGGAGAAGAAACTAGGGATTAAGTATGACAAAGGTTAAGGCAAATGGTTGCAGGAATGTAATGAAATTTTGCCCTCTGCATGACACCTGTGAGGGACAACCTACAGGAAAGTGCTCACTGTTGTCCCGTGGGCCCTGGGCTTTCATCCAGGGGAGCTGCATTTTCTCCATCTGCTCTGTAGCACACCTTGCTCAAGGCAATTAGCCATTTTACACCTTTTCTCAGTTTTTGGGTATCCTTAAGCAGCCAAGAGATGAACATTCCAGTCATTTCCACTGCCCAGACCACAACTCTGAGCAGAGGAGAGAGAAATAAGTTTTAAAGTTTATTATTTCTTCTTTGGACCCACCCAAACTAGCAACCAGCTGTTGTTAATACAGGTGGAAATACCTGAGGGGACATTAAGGTTCAGCCTTTTTGCTACTTATTCCACTCAGGCTGGGAAACAAAATCCTACCCTCAGGTTTAGGGGATGGAAAGGAGTCCATCAGCCTGAGATCACAATATAAAATAAAAGCCTGAGATCACAAATGAAATAGTTCTGGATCTCCTTAATTAAACACAGCAGAGTATTCTGTTGTGCCTTGCTAAGTGGTGCTCCTGCAAAGGGGGTGAGCCATTCTGGCAAGGTAAGAATACAATTCCCTCCTCTTCCCCACTGGAGCAGCCAAGCTGGGCCAAGGCAGCCCATGAGAGAGATGTGCTGCCTGTTTGCTTGCTCCTGTGACTGGCTGCCCGTGTAGAAGCTGGCAGGGAGATGGAGTGTGCTAGCCAGGTTTTTGCAAGCATGTGAAAATTAACAAATCTCACCCCGAGCTGGAAAGGGCAGATAATTGAGAGAATTGAAATTAAGAGCGAGAGAAT
>VYXD01002162.1:312250-340923 GCA_013397195.1 Hylia prasina | reverse complement strand
AAAAAAAAAAAAAAAAAAAAAAGGAAAAATGAGGGGGAAAAAAAAGACAGAAAGTGGAGATGATCCAAGAGGAAACACTTCAAAGGCCCATAGCCTGCAGCCCACATTAAAGACAACAAAAAGATGGTACCCTTACATTTTAATCAAAGGCAAGTTTTTAAAAAAAAGGTACAATAACTGTGCCATTCAGGAGCTGGCCCCTGCCCCCAGAGGTGTTGGCAAGGCAGGCTGGCAAGAAGAAGCTGTGGCTTCCTCTGCTGCCTTCTTTCTTCACTGCCTGTGAGCATCAGTGAAAGAGGAGCAAGAGTGAGAGGGGCCTTCAGGAGAAATGCCTCGAGGGGAGAAGCTACAGGAAACCAAAGGAATTAGAAACATGACTGAAATCTAAATCCCAGCTTCCTCTGGCTGGTCTCTATGAACACTGCATGCAGGATGTGAACTGGAAGCTGAAAGCCAGCAGAATCAGCAGCGGGAGGCAGCAGGGTGGCAACCACAGGGCAGGGGGACAGCCAGTGGCACCTGCCTGGGTGGCTCCGAGTGGAGCTGTCAGGGATAGAGGTCATGGAGTGGCTCATCTGTAGAGATACAGGCACGTGTGACCTCAAATGCCCAAGAAGGATGCTTTTCTGCAATCCCTGCCCTCTGTGCAATAGGGACATCCCTTGTCTGCTCTCCTTAGGCAGGACCCAAGGCCCCCCTGCAATCAGTGGGGCAAATGTTCCACACAGGAGAGCAAACCAAGGTTTTTCTGGGGTCTGGGCTCCTTGGAACATCTTTGTGAAGGAAAAGGGGGAAATGGAAAATGGGAAAGGAAGTAGACCAGCGCAAAACCTGAGGAAGACCAGAAAAAGGCTGAGTGTGACACAGGGTGAAGAAGCTCTCCTCTGGAAATAACATGTAATTGTTTCCATTAGTCTGAAAGAAGAGACAGTGAAAAAAGGAAAAATGTTTACAAAGACAAAGCCTCAATTAAATGAAAAACAACAAAAAAAACCCCAAACAAACAAAACCCCACCAAAAACAGGGAGAAAGAATAATTAATGAAACACTCATTTACATAAAATGAAGACAATTGATGGTGCATTTAGTGGCAGTCAGAAGCTGGAATTTTCTGTGGTTTTTTAAGGCAGTGCCACATGCAGCCACAAGTAGCAATAGCCTGTGATTCAGTGAAATTTCCATAACAGCATGAAAAAATGAAGGCCAGAAGGAGTCACACCTGGATTAAACTGCTCAGCCTATTAAAGCTTGTGCCTAGGTAGCAAGGCAATGAGGAGACACATTTGGGTAGAAGTGCCGCAACTTGGAGAAAAAGATAAACAGCCCTTCCAAAAATGAAGGGCTATTCCACCTATTCCAGCAGATGGTAAAGGTGCAGTAGACAGTTTGAAAAAGAAAAAAAATCCAATTTTTAATACGCATTAGAAATTGTTAGCTTCTTTTACTTAGAAACATCCAAGACATTATGCTACTCAAAAATCCCCTCTAACGCTGAACAACAGAGGATATTTCACATGTGTTGTCTACACAGATTGTTCAAAACTTTCAAAGGCATGTAGTGATTTTTGATAACACCTGCAGTGTTACTACAGTCTGGGCATTTTCCATAAACAAAATTCTTGGATTGTTGCAATTGCAAGAAAATCCAGCTCTCTGCAAACATCCTTTCTCAGTCCAAAATTTTAGTGCTTGCTGAAAAGTGTAAAACTGCACGAAGTCACAGAAAGTGAGCACTTTATTCTCCCCAGAATTGTACTGTGGGAAGCGCAACTTCAAGCTTCAAACAGAA
Source organism: Hylia prasina (assembly GCA_013397195.1). Lineage (NCBI taxonomy): Eukaryota > Metazoa > Chordata > Aves > Passeriformes > Sylviidae > Hylia > Hylia prasina. The sequence goes on along the minus strand of VYXD01002162.1, from coordinate 339,134 downwards.
TATTCTTTTGCACCCAAAATCCCATTTCTACTAAACTCCCTACGAAGTCTGCTAAGGATCTTTTGATTCTCGTTCCAGCATTAGGCCTGATAAACCAAACAGTGCTCTCTGTGTAGCTACACAAAGGGAGGTGTTGCTGGAGCTGCAGCTGAAAGCAACTCAGATTTTGGCAGAGTGTGCTAACATATGAGCCACAGGGGGTTTGCTTTGCAAGACCAATCTAGTTCCATTTAATTTACGATCCTTCAATAGTGACAAAACTTGATGAAGGAATACTGTGCCTGAAAACGCTGCTGCCCAGTTTTAACAATCAGCCTTGTTGCAAATTTGGGTTCTCTGGCATCCTCAGACCATCAGGGCTGCACCACCACTACCCCCTGACACTTGTGACAAGGGGCAAGGTAGATGTGTGATGCTGCAAAGGACAATAGGCTTTTTTTGGGTCCCTGTAGGTGTTTGCTCACTGCTAGCTAAACCAGGAAGAATTCAGTGACCTTCAGGATATTAATAGATCCAAAGCCCCTTTGTGCCTGGGGAGTGGGCAGGGGACACTTCAGTTTATGACCTGCAATTACCCTCCCACCCAACAGAACAGACTTTGTTGTCTGTTGTCCACAGCAATTACCAGGGCATGAGTGGTGTCATTTCTAGCAGGGCCAGACACAAACGAGCATCCTGGTGTGCCTGTGTCTCACTCTGCCTCGGTCCCTCTGTGATGCTCAGCCTGCAGAGCTCTTCCCATCAGTGGCGTGAAGTTGCCAAGCAACATTTGTCCTGTCCCTCCATTGGCCCTGCTCATGGCTTGGTGGCAGCTTTGAAGAAAAGGGGTTGTTGTGCAGAGTGAAATAACTTCCCCTCTCTCTTCTATCTTTCTACTTGATGAGGTGAAAAATGCATCACTCTGAATATGACAGATCAAATCCTGCATTCGGTTTCTCTGGGGTAAATCCCATTGAAAATTGTCTGGGGAATAAATTCACTGCCATATACCAAGGACCAGTGCACCATACCCAGCATACACATCCAGGATGCAGCAAATATTTTTTTGCATCATACACATTAGAAAAAGCAGCTAGAAGAAGTCAAATCATTATTGGCAAATAATTTATTCAGCCATAGTCACGAAGGAATTAATCTTATCCATTATTCTCAAACATGACTCAACCAATTCCTGGAAATAACACAGCTAAAGCTTCTAGCTCTGAGCTGCAAACCCTAAGATTTAAATTCTTATTTAATTCCACAGCTCTTTCCCTCTTGTTATTATGTTCAACAGTGTGCTGCTGCTGTTCGTGTGCCAATGATACAAGGTTAGAAGGCTTAGACAGTTCAAAATGTTCTCTCCGCATCAGTAAAGCTAAAAAAGTACAAAGCAGCTCTTACAACTGAGAGCACTCACGCCATCTGGCACAGTGGCTTCAATGTGAGCTCCCTGCTCCAGGGCTCTTGGCGTCCACCTGGATGTCAGCCACCAGTGAGAGTGCCTGGTTCCCTCTGGGATGCAGCCCCCCAGATCACCAGAACTCTCTGTATTCAGCTCTGGGGGAGTGAGACTGCCAGAGCAAAGGATGGGGTTACAGGATTGGGTGTGGGCAGCTCTGAAGCAGAGCCCTGTGCTGGAAAGGCTGAAGGTGAGGTTGTCAGTTGTGTTGACATAAATAAAGGCGTAAGAACTGAACTTCAGCAAAAAGATATGGGATTTTCTGGAAAAAGCAAATGGATTTCCCATTGTATTTTCTCAGTTATTTAAGTAAAGTAATGCCTTTCAGGCATGACTGTGGGATTTCTCCTTGAGGTGGGTTTAAAGCTAGGAGTCCTGTCTGATCTGGTAGTTTTACTTCACTCAGAAGTTAACAAGGCAAGGAAATAGCTCAACAAATGATCCATTCCCAGTATCTTAGGATGTAGATCCTGTGGGGGTGCCTGTTTCTTTGCATTTACCTTGTATAGAATAATTTAGACTTCTGGACAGAATCACAGGATGGGTAAGGTTGGAAGGGACCACTGGAGATCATCTGGCCCAACCTCCCTGCTCAAGCAGGGTCCTGTAAAGCACGTCACTCAGGATTGTGTCCAGATGGCTTTTGAATATCTCCAGGCATGGAGAATTCACAACCTCTCTGGACAAACTGCTCTACTGCTCTGTCACCCTCACAGGAAATAAGTTCTTCCTCCAGTTCAGGTGGAAGTTCCTGTGTTCCAGTTTCTGCCCGTTGCCTTTCATGCTATTTCTTGGCACCAGGAAGAAGAGCCTGGCTGCACCTCTGTGACATCCTCCCTTCAGCTACTGATAGACATTGACAAGGTCTTCTCTCAGTAGTTTCTTCCCCAGATGCCTAACTTCTAGACAGCTAAAGTTCATGGGGATGAAACCTGTCTCTCATAAGTAATTCCTCAGCTAATGCACACCTTCCTCACAAATACTTCATATAAACCATATTACTTTCATTCTTTATGAAAGTATTCAAAGCTTTCCTAAAGCAAAGACATATGTTATCCTCTAAGCCAATTAGCCAATAAAAGAAAGGAATTAGATCAGCTTGACAAATCCATGTTGATTCTTTTTTACCACCTTCTTATCCTATAGCAGCTAATGAATTGTTTGTTTCATAATTTGTTGAGGTTTCTCTGTAGTGACTCAGCTTAGCTGGCTGATTTAAATTTCCTGGCTCTTATTTTTCTTCTGTCTACACAAACAAATACCCTATTTGCCCTTTTCAACTCTAAAGAACCCTCTCGATATAGGAGAAGTTCTTGAAGTTGATTCCTAACTGTTCACAGACTGTTTTCACTAGACAACCTGCAGGGGAATTCCCTCAGGTCAAGCAGTTTGAATTCACTCACTCAGTGTAAGGGTTCTTTAATTTACACCCCTTTGCTCTGGCCCATTCCCACACTCCAATCACTGTGACTTCTGTTATATTTATCTAGCACCGACTGTTTTGGTGATAAGGGGAGTCAAACAGGCAATTATGAGTCCAACCCTTTGCATGTGCTTTCTTTCTGTGGTACACAGTTTTACAGTTTTATTCCTTCTAGCATTTTTATAGAATATTTATAGTATTTCTTTTTCTTCCCTTGTGTGTTTGCAGCCACCTCTAGCTCATTCTTTGCCAGGACCCTTCTGACTTCATCCACACGTGCTTTGGTATCATTTTCTTCTCATTCCTAGTCTGCTGCTGCTTGAACTTTGAAAAAACAACTAATTTCTCATTTTAGGCATTAATGAGGTCCTCACATACTTTTAATGTTTTTCTTTTGTTCTATTCTTCTCCCTGCCTTCGGAGATCATTGCACCTCTGCTCTAATCTCTAAGTCGGTGCTTGCTGGCCTGTATTCCTTTTTCCTTGACTCAACCTATCAATTCCCTGATGTTTCACAGCCAATTAATCCTTCTTCTGCTGTTCCTACTTTCTCTTTTCCATGTGTCTGGGAAGCTGATTAACTCATAGCTTGGTATATGTACTAAGGCTTTATATTCTTCCTGTTTAGCCCTTACACTCTTAGCCCTTGGGCAGAGACATTTCAGATGTTTACCAGATTGCTCCATTCTTCTCCCAAGTGCCTCATTTTCACCTCTATTAAATTTCCCATTTTCCTAACTCACTAACCAGCATGCTGCCTGGTCCTTGGAAGACTGCTGCGCTTGTAAAAAAATCCAAAGTTTTCGTTGACACTGTGCTTTCACCTCAAGGATTTGTCTGGCCCACCTGTGCCACCTTCCACAGAGACCAAAGGAAACACAGCAGCCCCTGGAAAGGAGTTAGTAGTGATCCTAATAATGGGCAGGATTTTTATTTCAGTGATGGCAGATATATGAAGGAAGCGGCAATTAATCCTTCCTGTTTGCCTTCTCTAAGGATATCAAGTTGCGTTGTAAACACTGGAGATTTAAACCTCTTTGTGACCCCTTTCACCGAAAATAAATATTAATAACCCCACTTCGCAGACAGGGAAACAAACACAGAAAAGCTAAACGACTTTTTATGGAAACGCCGAGGCAAAGGCAGGAGCTGCCAGAGCATGCACTGGAAACCACTCAGGGAACGCCGTCAGCCAGGCCTTAAGGAGCAAGGGGGCAGAAAACAGGGTTGTGATTGCAATTACATCAGCTGGTGAGGAGCCAGCCCCTCAGTGCCCAGAGCTCAGCTAGCCAAAGGCTACGGCAGTTTACTGACACCGGAGTTATTGCCAGAGCATCCAACTGATGATTGTTGTTAGTGGTTGATTTGTCTTCCCTCTCACATGCATGAGCTACAAGCAGCTTAATTAAAGACTAAAAAAGCCCCTGATGCTAAAATAGCTGCCTTGCCATCTTTCTGGAGCTCGTGCTAGACTCATAGCAGGGCACTTCTTTCTGCCTCCTCCTTTCTCTCTCACTCCCTCCTGTTTTCTCTTTTAAAAGTGAAATAAAAGAAGAAGGAAAAAGAAAAGACGGAAAGAGAGTAGCCACAAACGTCTCCATCAACAATAATATGGGTCTTCCAGGACCCCTCTGAGGATGTGAGTGCCTGGAGAGAAAGCCCAAGGCCAGGGATGACACAGGCTCAGCCGTCATGAAAAGCACTCACAGACCCCAGCGCCGAGCGCACAATGCAGCGCTGAGGATAAACTTGGCTGCCGTTTATGGAGTGGGGAATACAGTGGCAGATTTATTCTACAGTAAAGAGGGTTGTTTCTTGGTAGCACTAATACTGACACATTATCTGGGGACGGAAGAGGATGCACAAATAGGAACAATTCTCCCATTTCTCTGCCTGTGTCTCGCTCAAATGCCCCCTACTCCTATTCCCTCCTGTTCTTCATTCCTCTCCTTGCACTGAGTCCTCTCCTTCCTCTCTGATTTATACCTTATTTCTTTAGCCTTGTCCTTCATCTTTTCCCAATGCAATTACATGGACAGGGTTTTTAGTTCTCCAAGATTTTGCATATTATCTTCAACTGGAGCTTTGTGTCCAGCTGTCTGCCTGGAAAACCATATGAATGTTTTCAAAAGGAGGGTCAAATCCAGCTCTCACTACAACAGGAATGAAAATTTCCACACTGCAGGGATCAGGCCATGGGACAGGATGGGTTGATAACAGCCTGACAAAAGAGGCTTTTAAAATTATCCAGCACAGCTTAAAGAGAAATGTCCTAACAAATCATCACTGTGCATCACTGAAGTGGAAACCAGTGATGGCAACTACCACCACACTCCTGCACAGAGTAATTCCAGCTCCCCTCTGATGAAATCAGTATAGAGCAAACACCTGGGCAGTTTTACATCCCTATTTCCCCCCCTCCTTATTCCAAAAACACACAGCTACTATCACTACTATATTTGCTGTTTGTATCTCTCAATGGAACAGATACTGGGAGCACAAACAAACTGGTCAAGAGCACGTAAGAGATCTGTGGCAAAGAAATATAATATGAGTGCCCCAAATTGCTGCTAAACAGTCAGGCTCTGCATCTCAGGCTTTGCATCTCTAAGGGATGGACAGGGGCAGTGGATCTTGTCCAAGGACAGATAAGACAGGAGATAGCTCTATCACACACATCTCTCCTGTTTGGCAGCAGGAGAGAAGCAGTGGAGGAGCAGGGCTGCTGTCTTTCCCTCTCCTTAATCTGCTTCCTGCCTGCTTCAAAAACAACCCAGTGCACGGTTGTTTATTATTATTATCACTGTTATTTTCCAGAGTGCTGTAAAACTAGGGGATAGAGCACTCTGACAGCCTCATAACAAACAGCAGATAAAACTAATTAGATTTTGTTCTTCCTTCAGTTTGCTGACTTGATTATTTTTTTTTTTTTATTGTTTAATTATTTAATTTTTTTTTAGCCCGGAGGTTTATACACACACACATGTATTTCACTAGACACTGGCGAGGCATCCTTGGGATCATCTCTGACAGGAAAGGGCTATTGTGGCCGGGAGACCCGAGAGCTGGTAGGGGGCTGAGACAGAGGCTGCAGTGTAGTGCAGGGCTCAGCACAGCATCTTCCACCCACGTCGTGTAAACTGGTGGGGGGGAAGGAAGGAGAGCACAGCCATTCACAGCCTCTAAGAGAGTCAGTGTGAGACAAAAGGCATCAGTAAAAAAAGTTAATGTGCCTGGCAGGAGCCCAAAACTGCTGCAGCACTGGGGACCAGGCGAGTGCCTCTAAGACACCATCTCTTCTGGCCATTGTGGGAATATTTGGCTTGAGTCTCGACCTGACAGCCTTGCTGACTCTTGAGGAACGACAAAACGGTGGGGAGCAGGGCGACTCGCCTCTCCTCCCTCCCCCCCTTTCTCCATCGGCTGTTTCCAAATTCTTTGGGATTAGCTAGCGACAGCAAGAAAAGGCGCTGCTCTCCGTGCTCAGCACTTAGCGGGCTGAAGTGAGGTGACGGGCCCCGGCGCGGGGGACAAGGGCTTCATTCACTGGGGGATACCGAACCAGAATTACAAGTGTGCAAGAATAAACAAGGCTGGAGTTAATCTAAAGTTGTTTTACACTCTGTTTTATTACAGTCAATGCACTTCCGTTCCTCTGTGCAGAGCCTAGCTCTGCTTAATTACCATGACTCAGGGAGAATTTTAATAGCGCGGAGCGCGCAGCGCGCACGGAGGCATTCTCCTGACCTCTAGAGGTCTGTCAACAGAAGAGGAGCATCCTGTAGAAGTACCTCCGGCGAAGGAGGCAGACCACAAAATTACTTCTCCTGAAGTGATCCGGGTGCCACTCGCAAGTGGTTAGTCACCCCAGGCAGGCCGAGCACCCTCGGGCTGGGGGCTTCTACTGCCCACTGCCTCCTGCAGCAGCCTGACTGCTCGCTGATAAGTTACTGGGCACAGGCGTGGGATGCTGCCAGGGAGAAAACACTGGCCGGATTTTTGACACCACACAGCAGCATCTATGCAGGCGTGTCTGATGTCCAGGGACGCTGCTCCCAGGTCAGCTGCTGCATTTGGATCCCAGATGATTATGGCAAGGGTAAGGGTTATGCCTAGGGTTAGGCTTCAGAAAACCACAAAGCCCAGAGCTCCAAGCACACTGCAGCTACAAAAGACAAGCCAAGGGGAACACAGGACTGCCACAACAGGGCTCCCTCCACACCTTTCTGCTTGGCACCATCCCCTGCTTAAGGCTGATTTCACTTCCCAACCTAGGCTTAGGGTTATGCCTAGGGTATGCTTCAGACAACCACAAAGCCCAGAGCTCCAAGCACACTGCAGGTCCCAAAGTGCAAACACCCTGAAGGGTCTTTGCCATTTCCCCACTTCCTGCAGCTCCAAGCAGAGGAATCTCTGAAATGGGGGTACCACTCGTACCAGTTTGGCTCCAAACACACATGGAAGATACATCTTTTATTATATTAAGACAACTCTTGCACAGTTTAATCACCAGGTTCAGAATTTTCCCACTAAACTGAATTTTCCCTATCTTAAGAAATTCAGAATGAAACAGCTAGAAAGCCAAATATTATAGCCAAAATATTTGCATCTCATTAACGAAAATGCTGATTTAAGAAGATTTTTTTTTTTCTTTTTCTTTGCAATAGGGTTTGCCACTGGCAAGAACCCTTCAGCTACTGTTGTGGGAGTGTTGGTACAGAAAGCAAAGTAGGTGCAAACCTGAACATTTACAGACACAGATATGTACAACATCATTTTTTACCCTGTGTTCTGGGGATGTGCTGAATGCTGAACATCCCACAGCAAAGTTTTTGTATGCTGCAGTCAGGACCTAGCACAGTGTCAAGTTTTCATCATGCCCACAAACACTGGATTTTTAAGTTAATAATGCACACATACATTGTTTTTTTAACAAGCTTTGAAGCAGTATTGTACAAACTATTATAATGGGAACACCTGTTTCACCTCCTTTGTGTCCCTTCCCTTGAGCTGCCCTTTTATTAAAATTCAGTATTGTGTGCAACAAACTGCACGCTAAACCAAGCAGAACAGGACATCTGTACAGAGGCACACACCACACCTAATGAATTAGGCTGGGCTAAGAAGCTCAGCTTCTGAGGACCCAAGCTGCCTGTCTTTTGAGCAGCATTATAGAGAGATTGAGACACAGGGAACTCTTATGTGCTAGTGAAGACTTTAAAATACATGGGAACTGAAAACCAAGCAGGACAAGAAGAAGCTTTTTATCTAAAGAGCGACCTCCTGCTGGAAAATATTGTCTAGGTAGTCTGAGGAAAGGTGCTCAGAAACACATCAGAGCCTTTCTTGTTCTGCACTAGGAATTCTCTTCACAACCAGCATAAAATCAGCAAGATGACATGGTGCTTTTAATAATGCATCAATATTAATAATAATCATCACTGGTAATCACTGGAGTCTTTGCAGGCTGTAATGCTACAACACACTGTACATTCATCCTTGTCCTTGAGCCTCATAAAGCAGTGACAGAGTTGGGAGCCTCTTGCATCTTAAAATTAGCTCCATTTGGATTCAGGGCAATTCCTCATTTGCAGCAGCAAAGTCTAAGACACATGGCAAGATCAGGCAATGTGAAGTGTGAGATGAAGTGACATGGCTTCATGCTTTAGAGATACAAAACTCGTGTGTGAGTTCTATATCCAGCACGACTGTGCTGTATTCTCAGGAACTGGGAGGCAATTTTAAGAGAAATCTAATTTTTATCCATTTGAGGATTAAAGAAACTGTTCTGATTGATGCTTGGGCTAAATTCACTGCTGGATTTTACCACCATTAGTAATCTATTGGTGAATTTAGCCCAGGTTTCCAGAGGATCACTATGAATTTTCACTGCTGCTTTCCTTACTGTGGCACATTGGATTTCCCATGCGGTTGCTGAGAGACAACCAGCTCAGAAATGTGCACAGCCTGACCCAACCTGTTGAATGCACTGTAAAAATTCTGATCAGACAGAAATCAGAGACATGCTCTACAGCTCAAGAGAGAATGGCAACAGAGAGCTCTGGTGAAAGGCATCAATAACTGTCACTTCTCCAGGCAGAGGCTGCCTAAAATCAGAAAAAGAGAATCATCTCTGATTCCTTGGTCTCAAAATACTATTCCTTAGGTCAATCTGTATGAAACCATATACTCCAGGCAGCCATGGAACTGGGGACTATGTTTGGCAATGGAAGATCTCACAAAGTACCACCTGGGCCAGTGGCCCCTTCCTCTGCCTCATGTACAAAGTGTAAGGAGTCATTCTCAGCAGATGTATGTATACAAATTACACAAACATACAGTCAACTATCATTCAGAACCAGGAGCAACACATCTGGGAAGGGTGCTGAAGCTGGCAAACAGGCAAACATGAGCAGTGACCCATTTTCTTGCTGCTCTGGAAGTCACAGCCTTGCTCACACGGGGCTGCTCTCAAAGCCACTGTACAGCCCAAGTGCTGCTGAACCCAGAGGAAGAGCTGTGCTGGGTGCTGGCTGGCTGGAAATGTAGAGCCCCCTCAGAGCCCTGGAGCTGCATGTCTCTCCTGTAGTCACTCCTTCACCTTCTGTCTCGCCTTCCACACATGAGAGGCACTCCTGGATCTCTTGGTCTAGCTCCAAGAATTCTTCTTCACCATCAGAGCCACTGGCAGTGTCATAATCAATCTCTTCTGCACAAGGAGGTTCATCATCAGACTCCAGGCTGCTGTTACTGCACCTTCTGCAGAAAAACCACAAGAGAGACTGGATGTCACCAAAGGAGGGGGTGTTCTCAGGGGGAAGAGCAAACAACAGGGAAATGCTTTTTCTGGGTTCAACCTTGACTCTCTTAATAAGGGATGAGGTGGTACTAAGCAAGCTCCGGTGTGTCTTTGTGTCTGTCTCACCAATGAGAGTGATAAAATGAAGAGTGATAGTCACTGGCCTCTCAGGAGTAAAGCATTATTTATTCCCATCACTATTACTGCTATTGCTTGTACAGAAACAGAGTGCTTTACATACAGACAATACCATTCTTGCTTTGAGGCACTTACAAAGGTTACAGAAGTTGAAATATAGCAGAGAAGAAGGTATTCTGTTTCCAGAAGGTTGCTGGTTTAATCATCATCCCCCTCGCTGTAGTTCCACATTTAGTGTAAGACCTAATTAATCCAGGTGGTTGAAGTGCTTTGGCATCTTTTCCTCCTGTTCTGTGCAAGCTCAGAGCACTGGTAACAAGAGCAGCACAAACAAAAAACTGAGCCTCTTGCATCTTCAAGCACACTGGCTCCAGGGAGGGCAGAAGCACCAGGACTGGCTGTGTTTTGTGAAGAACATGGAAAGCCTTTGATAGCACAACTTCCTGGGGAAGGGCCAAATTCAGTCAAGCCTGAATGGCTGAGGAAGGACTCTAAGTGGATGTCACAGCCACGTCACCTGGCTCTCAGAAAGGCAGGTTACCCCACCCTGGCCTCCTGCCATTTACTCAAAGGAATGGCCACAGGGACTTTCCTTACCTGCTCGCTTTCCATGCACACTGCATGGGGTTTGCCTGATGCAAGAGTTATGGCAGGGAAGTGAACACTGCACTAGATGGCTCTGGGGGTCCTTCTCCTCCCCAGCTGCCTGCATCCCATCTGGCCCTCAGCCCATGAGGGCAACTGGGTAATTTTTGAGACCATAAAGAAGCCTGTGATTTCAGTGCTGTCTGGGCCACAGTCTGGACAAATCAAGGGAAGAGATACTGCATTTTTCACCTCCAGGTCAATGTTTTCAATCAGACTCAGAGAAGGGGAATGTATTGCTTTGGGGGACGGGGAAAGGAATAATCATATTCCATCTCTGGGCCAGAGTTTCTAATTTGTCCTGAGCTGGGAAGAGTGAATAGCTTGGCAGATGGAGCATACACAGCTCTAATGTGTGGTCTGCTCACTTACATGTAAGTAACCAGAATAATCTTCCAGCTTTCAGCTGTTTCACAGCAGTGCCAGCACATGAGGTTTCAGAACATACCAAAGGTGTAAAGTATTGCTTTTGGATGTATTGATCTCTCCCCTCCTCTGCACTCCAAGGAAGGTGTAAGATTTTCCTAGGTCTGAGACTCCAGATCTTAACTGCATACAGACTATTCTGCAGCAGAAACAAGCCGTGTCAACCCACATCTCCTTCTCAGGCTGATCTCTGGCTTAGTTTACTTCAAAGGCTGGGTATAAAGGATTTTCTGAAAGCTTAATAGAGCTGTACAGCTTAAAAATAAATAAAAGAATAATTATGCACTTTTACAGTTTCTGGCTCTACTTCAGTCTGCTCAGAAATCTGGGTCAGGAAGAACTGATACTGAAAATGAGGATGTGACATGAAAAAACCAAACAAACCAGGACAATCCTCCCAGCACAAACAGCAACAGCAATGGTCCCAGCTGAGTCTGACCAGTGGGTTTGATTCCTTCTTTTATTTTTTATATGCAGGCATGGAATGAATTACCATGGTACTGAGTACCTATGATAATGTTCAAAGCTGACTAAACCCAGGGGAACCAGAATTTTCATTTATAAGCCCTGCTCTTGCAGATTTGCAATCAGAAAGAACCAAAGCCTACCTACTTTCAATATTGCACTTGTACATTTTGAAGGAGCTGCTAATGCCATTGGGACAGAACAGAGCTGCTGCCCAACTCACTGATATTTTACAGATGGAACAGCTTGCAGCCTAGGAATTGAAGGTCAAACGTTTGCATTAACAGGATAATTAGGGGAAAAAAGGTCCCTATTATTACTCAAATCTGGGAAGCCAAATAATAGCTAAATTTCTGAATTTTCCAATAATTTAAGTGATTTTAGGAATGCACTTCTGACAAAAAAGGGAAAATGCCTCCTACCAAAAAAATATTTTGCTAATGAAGGGAAGTCTGGAAGACAAGAAAAAAAATACAAGTGTCATTACTTTACATTGAAGACTGAAGGGATATTCTTTAGGAAGCAAGCATTTATTCATGTCCATTTGTAATGGTCTTCCAAAGCTGCCCCTTTTTGCCTGCCCGCACAGCACACAAAACACCAAGACCATGAGAGCTCAATTTAGGGGGGCAGTTGTGCTGCAGAAAGAAGTTCCCCATGAGTGAGGATGTGCTTAGGCCCTGTTTGGAGGTCAGGAAAGGAGAATTTCCTCCTCATTAGTTCTGCCCTTTGCTCCTTTGCTGTGGCAGTGATGAGCAAGGCAGTTAGCAATGACCTTAGCAGTGGCTTCTCCAACCTGGACTGACATCCCTGGGATCAGAGCCACCACCACAAGTCCCACAGTGAGCTACCAAACTGCAAATAGATGGGACCAACCTCCTGCTGCCAGCACGGGCTGCAGTCACACTGCTGCCTTCAGAGCTGAGCGGATCTTCATCACACCAACAAACGCTACAAACCAGTTACATCTCTGCACTCCGCGGAGCTTTATGTCTCAAGAATTCACCTTCTGCTTCAGGAATTTAAAACACATTACAAAACAACACCAATGGGCTGGTTCCAAGCAGCAGGTTCTGAAAGAGGAGAGGGGGCAGCATGTGGAGGAGGCAGCCAGTTCCAGCAACCAAGTGCCAGTCCTTGCACGTGCTTCCCCACTCACAGAGACCTTCTCCTTCCATGCAAATGGTGACACATGGTAAGGAACAGGACTGCCAGCATCTATTGACTGTTCTTTCCCAACAGAGTTTTGGGGGGTTGTTTCTTCATTTTTAATCTGATCTTTAAAAACTGGAAAAGACAATTCACCTGACAAAAAATGAAACAAAAACCAAAAGCAAAACAACATCGACAAAAAACCTACCCAGGAGACATGAAACATATTTATCAAAGAATAATGATGTTGTCTTACAGAAGGTAAACAAAGAGGAAAACCAATGACACTACATTATAGAAATCCAAGACAAATATAGACTATGAATACCACTGAACATGAACACAGTGCAGAAGAGAGAGGGGAAGGCTGGTGATATATTCTACAGCCAGCAGTCCCCAGCTTTCACAATAAAACATGTACACATTTGGTTGATCTTCAAAACCTGTGGCCTCGTAGCCCCCATCTATTCCAGCTGATGGGACCCACAGCAGCAATTTGCAACTTCACGATGTGATAAATAGAATTTCTTTGTTTTGATTTTTTAATTTGCATATTTACTCAGATATGACTTAATCTTAATTAGTTCTCCTTTTCTATGTGGGTGTGTTTTTTTGTTTGCTCAGTTTTGGAAAGCAAGCAAGATTTGGTTCCCTGTAAAATAATTCTGGGGTTTTTGCTGGCTTAATGGGAGGAGAAGGAGAAGGGAGCCCAGTGCCTCCTCACATGTCAGCATAACTGGAGCTTTGTGGTATGAAAACATTTCTTTCAGGTGCCTACTGTCAACCTCTCATTCTGAGTCAGCCTGCTAGGTCACAGCTGGAGAGAAACCTCTCCTGTCAGCTGTCCTGCTGAGCCACACCTCAGAACACACACTCTGTAGCTGTGGTGATAAACTACAGCTACACACTGCACATGGGGATGAGTGGTGTTCTCTCTTCCACACTTAATTTTACACGCACTTCCAGGGAATGGAGAAAACTAGAGAACCCCTAAGTAACTTCTAGAGATTTTTCACTAACATTTTGCTTGTGTGGCAGGTCTCTCACCCTCTGTGTATTTTACTGGCTGGCTCAAAATAGAACGTTTCATTTTTTCTGCTGGGCACTGACAACTGTCCCTCTTCAGGAATCTGTGACTACTGCTCAGGGTTTCTGCTTGACCTTCACTTGACAGGCCTCACGGTTGCAATGCATTACAGAAGGAAGTGGAACATTTACTCTTTTTTCTTTTCATATTGCTCCTCTCACTGCTGAAATTTGTTGCAGCCTTGTCAGAGAGAAACTGGAAGTGGGAGGGTTTAAATGCACCACATAAAAAGGACAAAAAAGCTGAGGTTGGAGACCACTGCTGGTCATGGACATACCAGTGATTCTCTCTAAAGGATGTGTCAACAAACAAGCAAACATGTCCTCAGCCTCTCTCTGCAGTGAAAAAATAACCTCACAGCATAATCACCCTGCCTGGAACCCTATTTTCTCCTTCTGTTAAACCTTCCCTCCATCATGGTATGTCACAATTCTTTGGAAGCTGCCCAAAGCACGGATGTGACTGTGTATAACGAGCCAAGCACATCTCTGATACAGTTCATAGACTAAATAAGGCAGGAAATAGCTTTACTGAAATCTTTTCAAGAGATGAGACATTCTTGTGTGTGAATAGAAAACAGAAAAAAAGATTTTTTACGTGATTAAACAGGCCAGGTTCTCCACAGTTACAGCGTTCACCTAAAAGAAGGGTGTGGTTTTTCCCCACTCAGGGAGGGCCTGGAGACCCCAGAAAGTTCCCTGACCACAATAATCACCTGTGCAGAAGGGGAATCACCCTTCCTTTTCCAAAGCAGTTTTACCTATTGTATGAACAGTTACCAGGGCTGGTAAATAAAGTGTCCTGAAGCTTTAAAGATATGCTGCCCTCCCCACAGTGAATTGGAATTGCCTCGCCCTTCTGGCTTTTTGACATTAAAATTCCATCTACATCACCAAATCTAAAAGGGATGTGTGGTCTTGCACAGTTTTGCTTTTGAGGAAACCATATGTTTTATTAAAAGCAGGAACACTGCTTCTGAAGGCTTGTAATGAATCTAAAATAAACCTTAAGCAGACACATTTGCAGTAATCCCAGAGTACAGTTCTGCCTTTAATTGCTTCATAAAGTAGTATTTTAGGACATAAATGAAACAACTATGATGCTTGCAGGTAATTACACCTGTAAGAAATACACTACAGCAACAAGATGCCAGCAAAGAAGGGTTTTAATCTGCCCTTTGTGTCTGGATTCCGTTGCTACAAGATGCCTTGCACACCTCGTAATGACTTTCTAATTTCTTCTCCGCCGTTCCGCAGCTCCCCAGACAGCAGCCTGGCACCCTCCTGCCTGAGGAATGCCAGACAAGGATCTACTTAGTCCCTGACCCACCAAGGGAGGGGATCAGCTCTGTTCTCATGCAAGATGACTCCAGCGTTAGGAGGTATTGCTTTGCCAACACTAATGATGTTAACTTTGCAGGCTCCCAAGGGATTTCCCCTCCCAAAGACTCTTTGAGAAGGACTTTTGCATCACACAGCCTCTCCTGAGGAAATGTGTGCTGAGCCCAAGGCAGTGCCAGGTGCCCTGGCTCTCAGCCCACCACGGCCCATCCTTTCACCAGCAATATGAACGTAATTAAACACGTCCCTGAACTCTGTTTGCTGTGTCTGAGAGGTGTTTGGCCTTGTTTTGAGTGTAGGTTGGGTTTTTTCCTTTTTTTCTTCCTGCTGCAAATAGCCAAGAGAAAGGTGTAATTCATCGCTAAGGCTCGAACTAATTAGTTTTTCAGAAGTTCCCAGGCTAATTGTAGACTGCAATATTTATAATTGATTTGGCCAGATTAGAAATGGGTGTCTGGTGCACCAGTTAGATAAGTAAAGGGCAAATGGGTTTTATTTAGAAGAGAAGGGAAGACAGCTTGTAAATAAAAGGAGAGCATGAAAAGGAAAGTAACAGGCTGACTCCTGGCCAATACTGTCCCCTAATGTTCACTCAGGCTTGCAACAATTCAGCCCTGGGCCAGCATTTTACTTGCATCTGCCATAAACTGCCCTTGTCCCCAGGAACGGCTGCCTCCAGCAGTGGTGAGAGGGTGGCTGATGCTGCTGTAGGGGCAGGGGAGGTGTTGGGCACACTCCTCTCACCACACATGGTCAGGAAATGGAAAAGCCTTGTATGAACGCAGAGAACTGCCTTTAATTGAATGACACCATGCCATTGGGACAGCTTTGATCTTTCTGTGAAAGACGAGTCTGCAGAGGGGACGAGAAGTCATTTTTCTCCCATCTTTAGGGCATTTTTTTTGAAGGGCTGACATTGCATGACATTCCTGGGTTCCAGGTATCTCAGTTCAGATCCAGGCGTGCTTCCAGTGCTAACCAATAGAATTCACACAAGCTGGGCTTCAGACTTGCAGGATGGAAAAGCTGCTGAGAAGCCAGAGGCTGTGGATTCAGCCTTATGAACAATCATTAATTTCCTCCTAATGGAGGACCAATCTATATATCAGAGCAGGGCAAACACTGCATCTTTAGCATTCTTATAGCTGTAGGCTTGTAAGAATTAATAAAACCCACTGACTTGAACAGATACAAGTCAGGCACGAAATGAGGCTCTGGCAGTTGCTGCAGACCCCAGACATAATGAGTTTTTCTTCTCTCACCCTGAGACTGTTCTTAGGTCTTGTATATTTTTTTCTTTAAACACATTCACATTTCAGCACAGGAAAGCACCATCCTGTGGGTACTTTATGAAAGATTTGTGAACTGGCATATTCATTTTGGTTTGTGATGATGTTTTCTTTCACATGGTACAATACCTGGCTTGGACAAAAACATTAATAATTCCATTAATCTCTGCAAGGGCAGAGATGAACAGAACAGTAGCATCCCCTAAACCAGGGTACTGAGAAAAATTTCCACTTTTTATGGTGTGAAGTTAATTATAAAAGAACCTAAGCATGGAAATCTCTGACTTTACCTCCACAGACATACCAGGAAACCTGTCAAATTTCAGTCACACCTAACAAATTCAGCCACTCCACCCAGGCGGGGGGAACAGCTCATTCACCCAAAACTGGCATCCAGCACCAGCTTCTGTGTTAATCCCTTGGCAATATGAGATATGACTGAAGAAATCTTGAGACCTGACTGCCCGTATCTGCACAGCACTGTATTCTTGGCATTTGGGGCAAAATCCCAGGCACCAGGGCTCAAGCCTTGGGACACAAATTTTAAGCAAGTTGAAGACTTTTATAAGAAGCATATGTGATATATTGGTGTGATAAATTCAGGCACTGTTGGGAAACAAAAATTTAGAGTGTCTTGGGAAAGCATAGGCCACATCTTGCTTTTTAGAGCCATATTACACCACAACTTGGTGTTTATTTAAGGGGTGGTTTAATATCAGGTCCACTGTGATCTTGTTGTTTTCATTAAAAATTAGATATATGCACAGGAAATAGAAGATGGCTGATGTAAAAGAACGGAATACCCATCCACCAGGCAGCACAGTAAGTGGCTTGGATTTAAAGTTTAAGGATCAGAGGAAATGCTTCCAAAACAGGTAAATTTTGGCTTTCTACAGCTTAAGCTACCCATGGAAATATGAGCAGTCAAGTCCCTTTGTGTGGGAAGATATTTAGTGAGACTACCAGAACTCATTAGGACACTAAATAATGAAAGAGTTGCTGAAAATATGATTTTGAAAGTGTTTGGGAGCTTTTCTCACAGTATCTCTATCTCAAGCAATTTCTTCTCAAAAAGATAATCATGTTATTGATGATACTTAGCAGTCCAGCCAAAGTAATACAGGAAGATTATTGGAATCCTTGTAATTGCTTTTAGATGCTTCCAGTAGTTGAGATATTGGCACTGTGTTGGGGAAAGAAATGTGGAAAGATTTTGGCTTAGATGCTAAAGCATTGTACTGCTGAGGATAAATAATGTAAAGGCAGGCAGGTTCTCCTGAGTTCTTGTTTCCCTTGGTGCTCTTTCACATAATGCCACTGACTCCATCCAAGTTGTATAATTGGTTCTATATATTTAATTTCAAAAGTCCAAGTTGCACATGTACATATCCCTTAGTTCTCTCTGAGCGACTTAAAGGATTTGGTATTTTGAAAGCAAAATGTTTTAAGATGGCCAAGACATGTCTAGACTGTGCCTTAGTTACTTATCTGTCCTATGTACAAGGTATTTTTGGGTCACATAAATACTCATGCAAATATTTGTTTGCACAGCAGATGAACGATAGATATCTAATTACTTGACCGAACTTATAATTGCTGTAAATTACTGATTTCCAACCACTACACCTCGTGAAGGAGAAAGAAACCTCTTGGTTGTTAGTTTTCTTCATGTAAATGTATTTTTTGCTGATACATACTCTGTTGTTTCAGAGAATCTATGGCAGAGGTGTATATATGTGTCTGTGTATGTAAATAAATTTAAATATGCACATAAATACATCACCATCCCTTATCTACCTTTCCTTAAAGACAGATAAATAATACATAGATACACCTTATATAGGCAGACCCAGACACCCACACATGCACACAGTTACGTGGTTTTCTCTTTATTCAGAGCACAATTTTCATTACAAGACATAGGAGGTCTCAGGAGATGCTCCTACAGCTCCCTGAGAAATAACAATAGGTAATCACTGAACCTTGATGCTGTTCCATTCATGTGGAAGCAACCTGAGGGAAAGAGCTGGTTGTGACCAGAGCAAAGCAATTCTTTGACTCCAGTCCCCAGGTGAGTGTTGACAAAGCAGGAGTTCACCTGGAAGGGAAATTAGACCATCTGGGTAGGGCTGGCAGCACTGACAGAACAGGAGCACAGAGTCTTAAGCTGTACCAAGGGAAATATAGGTTGGATAGTAGGGAAAAGTTTTTTACAGGAAGGGTGATAAAGTACTGGAATGGTCTGCCCAGGGAGGTGGTGGAGCCACCATCCCTGGATGTGCTTAAAAAAAGATTGGATGTGGCACTTGTGCCATGGTTTAGCTGAGGGGCACGGGATGGACTTGGTGAAGCTGGAGGCCTCTTCCAACCTGGTGATTCTGTGATTCTGTGACTTATGTTAGGAAGGTCAAGAGGCAGGCAGAAATGGTTGTCTAAAACATCCAGTGTTGTCATCAGCTATTTGGGAGCTTAAAGCAAGACTGTGGCTAAAGTTAAGATCTTGTATTCTCAGTAAGGAAATCAGGACATTTTCCTCTTCCACATGGACCTGACTCATTCTTGTACTTCCTAAAGTAAGGAATACCCATTTTAGAAACCCCTCTGCACAGATCTTTTTCTTTCACAGCCTTGTGCTTCAAATTGTAAAGAACAGGTGGGACTAAAAATACTCAGCTCTGGTAAAGAGGATAATTCTTGTTCTGAAGCACCCAGAGAAGGGACAGGGTATGACAACACATGGAGGTTCAACAGCTGTTTTCCCACTAAAATCTGCTTTTAAGGAAAGGTTTCAGACAAACTTCAGCTTAAGGGCCACGGAAAACAATTCCTGGAGTGCACTGAAGGGAGTTGAGGCCAACATGATGGCAAATCCCTGAAGCCTATGAGGTTCCAGGTGATGAATATCAGTCAACACGGCCACCTCTCAAAGTAACTTTACTTCTGAAGGTCCTACATTATCACAGATTTCATGGAATGGATCCAACACAAATCTGCAAAGTTACAATCCTCCTAAAATTATGCATCTCATTCAGGGATTCTCATCATAACTGATCTGAGAAACCTCCTGTATTGTAAAAAGTTCTGAGATTAATATGGAACTTTTGTTCTCTAATCTTTTCCCGAGGAGAACAAATATATTTAATCAATAATATAGTTGAAGGGGGAGAACGAGAGATACTCTGTGTGTACCCATAAGAATGAAAAACTACAAGGGCAAGGTCAAAGAAATCTGTTTTGCCTTTAAAGCAGGTTGAAGTGGGGTTTATAGCAGAAACATCTGATGAAGTATGTGTGATCATAAATAATCAATAATAGATCCAGCTTAAAACTTCAGCCTCTGCCCTCATCCTAAATCTCTTCTCAGACATAATGAGATTCAGATAAAACAAATCTGAATACTCATGTTCAATATATTTCAAAACATTCTGATCAATTATGTTTTTAACACCATATGGAACCACATCCAAAACCTTGCTTAACCTCACTCATTACACAGCTGATTTGCATATGCTTTGAACTCCATTAAAGACAACAAAAAATGTCATCTACTGCATATAAAAGTGGCAACGCTTGCTAATTCCCTGATCTTGCCAAAGCCCTGCCAGATGTTTCATGAAGAATGGCAAATATTTCATTATGTTCTCCCTGCTTCCTAAAATTTGTCTGTCAGGAACTGCAAGGATGAACAAGAAAAACAACAGGCATGGAGAGCTGACAGAAAACATGAAGCATCAGTTTCAACCTGTTTCAGAGCTCAAACAGGGTTCTAAAGGGATTCTTCATGCCAGAAGAACCTTCCAGCCAGGAACATATGACTCCCAGTAAACAGAGGAAAGAGGAAAAACAAAAACCATTTGCTCTGATCTGAGGAGACAGCATCTCCTTGCAAAAAGAACAGAGTAAAGCACATATAAAAGTTGCCATTGCTGTTTGTTGTGCAAGAGATCTCCAAATTCTCTTCTGTGTTTCTGTTGTAGGTATTTAATAATGTTTCACCTGTATAACAGGCAGATGCAGTTTTCAAATGAATCCATTTGTAGCTTGTAGCATCTATCAACTCTCAGCAGGGAACAATTTTTAAAATCGCTGTTAACATGAGGATTTTCTGAATATTTTATAAAAATCAATTTTCAAATGCCTGCCAAAATATTCTGTGTGTTTTACCTGAAAGCTGCAATTACATTTTCCTTCTTTTTTCTGTATGTGAATATATATGTCTATATTTATATATGCTTATATAAATTCTTAAAAGAATACTAGCCCATCATGGAAGCAAGCATATTCTGAATGAAAGCCCAAGCAACATGAACTGACAAAAGTATTCATTTAATTATGGTAAGACATGTATTTGGATGGATGGGGCAAATTATAGCACAGCTTGCAGAGCAGTGAAACAATCACTTTATAGAGAACCACCCTGAGCATTTAACGTCACTCTCTGCTTTACAACTAAAAATGATAAAAGGTCAGTTCTCGTGTGCAGAGTAAGTGACTGAAAAAATATGTCAGGCTGTACATCAAAGGAAAATTAAATCATGAGGTTAAACCACTTGGTTTTCAAAGATACAGGCTCTGTAGTTGGTGGGCTTGCAGGCACTCTGAGCAAACTGCTTTTCTCTCTTTGCCTCAATTCCCCAGTAACATGGACACAGAAGGCTCCATCCCTCCATCTGCCTGCGTGGCAGAGCCAAGGTGTGTCTGAAGCCTTCCACCCCCTGCGTTGTCTAAATGAGGGTGCAGAGCTCTTTAGCTGCCTCTTCCATGTGTGTGCCCTTCTCTCCTCTGAAAGCAGTGACAAAAAGGGTGCTTAACCTTGCTGAGCAACTTCCAAAAAGCTTCTGAACCTTACTTTGGTCCAAAAACTCCTCTCAGCAAACCATGACCTCAGTAAAGTAGTGAGTTTCTAGATCCATTAGGGACAGAAGTCAGTGTGCTTGAATCTGCCAGACAGGAATGCAGAGTTTAGCTGGAGGAATGATGAGGAGGCAGGACTCCTGTTGACATCAAGAGGGGGAAAGAGGTGCTCAGTGACACCAAGGATTAGCTGCCAGATCATATTTTGAAAGAGAAATGCTAATTCTTGCAGTCCTGAAAACAA
The DNA here is from genome assembly GCA_013397195.1 of Hylia prasina. Lineage (NCBI taxonomy): Eukaryota > Metazoa > Chordata > Aves > Passeriformes > Sylviidae > Hylia > Hylia prasina. Next base: position 317,831 of record VYXD01002162.1, on the reverse strand, counting down.
GTAATGTCATAAAAGTGAAGGGGAGATTATTTGGAAGGGAAAGAAACAGTCAAAAGCTTCCAAATTTTCTGTCCCCAGTGTGGCTTCTGATGCTAAACTGCCCAGAAATCCTGGCTGGCAGATCCAGTTCAAGCAAACAAAAGCTGAGGACTTGTGCACGCTGGTTCCACTGGACCTGAAAACCTCATTAGTCACAAAATCTTGTATTTCCTGGCATTTGCCCTTGTAGTTATCTTTTCCTAGCTCCTCATTTTGTCTCTGCTTCAGAAAGCTGCTTATTGCACCAAAATTAAGTGACATCTGCACTTCTCATGGTGGATTCTGTCTTCCAGGAACTGAAACACTAGTTAAGGACCAAGTTGTGAATTGTTCTGGCTCATGAATTGTCACCAAGGCATGGAAAGAGCCCACAGAAATGATATTTTCCTGTGCAAAGAGCACAGATCCGAGTGCTAGAATATACAAACACACTTCACAGAGAGGATGCATTTAGGAAGGTTATATTCATGGATACATCCAGGGTTCTTGACTGATGTGTTCTGTGACAGAATCTCCTCCTTTCCCACCAAAGCATGACGGCCTCATTTTCCTCACAGACATTTCTGCTGCACCAGCAGTAATTAAGTACCCCTGCAGTAACATTTCAAGTGCCAGTAACACACAACCCCTTAAAAAACCCTCTGTATGCTGCTGAGGGACCCAGGCTATTGGAATGATGGAGATAATGGAATGGTGGAGTAGCTGCAGCCAAGTCAGGCTGCTGCTACTTTACCCTGAGTTTCCCAGGCTTACACTGGACTTTCTCCTTTTCTGCACGACCAACCCGGAGAGAAACTGTGTCAGATTTAATGGTGCATGGTACAGGCAATTCAGTGCCAAGGAGTTGGGGGGAAAGGCATTTCTGAGGCAAGATGTGTTATCAGCTCAGCTCAAAAAGCATCCTATCAGGAAACACTGCCAGGGCGACTTCAAAAATCTGTAACTTCGGTATTACCTTAAGCCTGAAACTGTTTGAAAATTTCGTACTTCTCACAAGCAGAATGGCAAAGCCCAAGAGAATCAGACCAGCTATCAGTCCAGATGACAAAGTAATACCCTTAGTGTATATCAAGTGCTGTGCACATGAAAAGTACAGGAAAGATGGCAACATTATGCAGTTTTATCCTGCAAGGAATCAAAGCTGTTATTACACAGCAGTTTTCCAAGGGCTATTACACTCCGTTGCTTACCCACCAATCAGCTCACCTTACTGGGCTTCCCAACAGTATGAATCACTTTTAAATAACAATGCATTTACTTTACATACAAGCTTTGCAGCCTGAAACACCTCATACTGCTTTCTGAAAAGGGAAGCAGCCTGAAGATTTATCAGGAACAGGGCTGTTGATGTGCAGGAAGCTGCACCAGCATGTCCCAGCTGAGCAGCTGAGCTCCTGAGCAGCATCATTCACCACTAATTTTGCAGCCATTTCTGAGGCAGGGAATGACACTTCACTTTAAATCTTGTCATTTTTAGAACAGAAGGCAAAGAATTCTAAAGTCAGTCAACAACCAGTGGAAAAAATTTAAGGAATTGAAGATAAGAGAAATATGCCCAGTGTCAAAACTTGGCAAAGGTGGAAGCCGTAGATCCCTAATTCTTAATGCTCAGAGTATTTCTTGGTTTATGACCTCAGTAGGATTGCTGTGAATAAGGATTGCTGTGCAAGGACAGTCATTCCATGGAATGACATCATGATTTGGGTTGGAAGGGACCTTAAAGATAATCTCTTTCCAACACTCCTTTCATGGCCAGGAACACTTCCCACTTGATCAGGTTGCTCAAAGCCCCATCCAACCTGACCTTGAGCACTCCCAGGGATGGGATCATTAGCTGATAATTACAACAGCAGTCAGTGGAACTTTCCATGCCAGCCTCACACACTCCAGAGATGGGCACATGGCAAGGCAGGGTGCAAGCTGCAGGCACTCCTGGGAGGGCTGTGCCTGCTTGTGTAGGTCTGGGAGAGCCTGGGGCTTGGGAAGGGGCAGAGCCAGGTCAGGGAGGCTGTGAACACACTGATCCAGGGCACTCTTAGGCAGAGTTTTTCAGCCATTCAGACTTTTTCCCAGGCCTCAGTGGAAGGCAGCAGAGATCCTGGCAGTTGCCTTTCTCTGACACACAGATTTTTCTGGAACTGTCACCTCTGAGTTTGGGAGGAAAAGGCTCAGAATTAAACACACAATTAGGGTCGTATTAACCTAAGCTGCTAAGGGTGAATTCAATAAGCAAAATGTGTAAGTTATGCGTCCAAAGATCTGTGACTATGGAGGAGCCCAGCCAAGCACCCCAAACCAACAACTTTACCTTCCTCCCACTTCTTCTTCTTCAGCTGTTGTAGACATTCCCAATTCCCAAGAGAGGTCCATGAGGAGACAATCAAGAGAAAAGAAAATTTCCTGAGCTGTTTACTCCCTTGCTGCTTTCAAGGTCTCCCCATCCCAGAAGTTTCACATATCCTTGTCCCACACTGCTCCCTTATAGTCAGGAAATGCCTAATATTTCTCTTCTTACATAGGGTCTTCTTTGAGATGGATTAAACTAAAACTCCTTAAACTCAGACCTTTCAATTTCCTCTGTTGGAGACTTTAGATTTAGATATTTTTGCTCTACTGGAAAATATCTACTGATAACCAGCAATTATTATTATTATGAGATACATCCTTAGAGATAGAAACTGGCTGCTAGGAAAGACTGAAATGAAGGGAAGAGGAGAAAAATAAAAATACTATTCCCACTTACCCTGACAGGGATTTATTTAATCACCTTCCCAGCATGTCATACCACGAATCCTTGGACAACCTCCTGAACAAGACTCAATTGACATCTATAATGTAAAACACTTGATTTTCTCACGATAACATTAAGCATCATTACTAGAAATGGATGATACTGTTCAAAGCTGATTTCAAATTTAATTTGAAACCATTAAATATATATGTAATTGCCTCTTCTCACAAACCAGCATTTGGACTCTGAAGGCATAGTAAGCTAGAAGACAGTATGTGGAGTTCTTTCTGTGAGAATTTACAAGTGTACGTGAGGTTAAATGATTTCTAAAATACATACATGAGGCTTCTAATAGGAAGAATTGAAATAAAACATTTTTGTAATTAGGGCTGTTTTAAAGCAGTAACTGCAGTGGGGAGGAGGTGCTGTAGGAGAGGAACAGAGGGTTAATATCCTCTTCTTGCCAGTGCTGTGGACCTGAATGTTCAAGTCACGGTGGAAAAAACTGAGCAAACCAACTGTGGTGTATTCCAGAAGGACTTTGGGGTGCATCATAAATCCTCAGAGAGTTCAGAGCACAAGCAAACTGTGCTGGACAAGCAGCAGTGGCCTCTGAGAATGGACCTGTCTGCTTTAAGGGCAGTGCTGAGACTGACAGCCTCAAAATGAGCATCCCTGGCACAGAGCTGAGCAACCAACAAAAGGAGAGATCCTGCCAAAGCACAGATTAGAAAATTAGTTATGGAGGTGAACAAAACAGTAGCTGGTACAGAATTTCAGTGGGGATACTAAAAATCTCAGTCTAGAACACGGCAAGGAAATGAGTTCCCTGTAAAGCTCAGGAGAGGCGTGAGGTGAGGCAGGAGACACAAGGAGGGTGGAAAGATGCAAAGTATTAAAGTACCTGCACTGCTCAGATGACCTGGACTCCAGCAGTGCCCAGGACTGCTGGCAGGAACTACAACAGAATCTGCCTCCTTGGAAAGGCCCTCAATTTGATCCTCAATTTGATCAGCATCTGCCAGGTGTAGGCGTGAGCTGACAGCCTAGAAGGAACAGGGCTGGGTAGATGACAACCCTTGCCCAAAGCCTGTTGCAGGACAACAGGCTGTTCCATGCTCCTGCCAGGACACTCAGTAGCAGGACCTCTGAATGCTCACCAAGGTCAGTAAGGCAGCTGAGGACAGCTGGGAATTGGAATAGGTACAGGGGCTTGTGGGGCTGCAGCAGCAGCATGGGACAGACACACCTGTAAGGTCAGGCTTTGGCCAGCACAACACAGAGGTGGAAATCATTTTGAAATGTGTTATCCCTTGGTAAGCCGGAAGACAAAATGGGGAGCTCATTTCCAGATTGTGGCCTATTTCCAGTTCTGAAACCCAAACATTATATATTCCTATCTCCTCATCCAGTGTTGCTTCAGCACTTAATTATCTACCTGCTGGTCTGGCCTTTTCTGCCATATTGGTGCCAGACCATCACTGATGTGTCTATCAGGTTGAAACGAGTGCTGAACTGGGTGATAAATTGTTGTTTTTGCTGCAGCTGCTCACATCTCGTAAATGTTTAAACAGTATAATCACACACATATCTAGTAGCTGCTTGGTTATGTTTATTTTGGATGAGGTGCTATGAAGTTTCTTAGATGTGTGTGTCAAATAGTCATAGATGGCAGGCTACTGAAATATTTTTCTTTAGTATTTATTTATAGACTTTATTTATCAACAGAATCAATCTTTACGTTCCCAGCTGCAGCATTACTTCTTGCCTTACCCATTTTTCCCAGACACTGCCTGTCTATCTAACAATATCCCTCTTCCTGCAACATCTATTCACAGAATATCTGTGCCAGGTATCTCCCCATGGGTACTCACAGCATCCATCTCTTTAATTCCAACTATATATCCACTCCCTCTAATGCTCGTCATCTCTCTGAAGCACTTGCTCTCTCTCTCTCCCCTCACCATCTCTTTATCTAGGCAATGGTATCTGTCTCTCTGTTGTGATTCTCTATCCATTTCTCTCAGTCACTCACAGCACCAGGGTATAATTATGGATTTTGGACCATAAGATGCTTCCTTTTTTGTTTGTTTGTTTTTTCCTTCCCAAACTGGGCTCACAAATCACCGGTTAATTTATTTGTTTTTACACAAAGGCTGGTTGTGAGAAATGAACTCCGGAAGGGTACGAGTGCCTTTGGGTCAAAGACTCCTTCCCAGGCTTATTTGCTTCCCTGCTGTGTGTGAACTGTTCACTGCTGTGAGAGCTGCTGTTACCTGTGAAACTCATCTTCAAACAAAGATGCTGCAGTGACTACTGCCTCCCTGTCCTCTTCCCCTTTTCCAATTCCCTTTTTCTCCTCCCATCTTTCCTCTCTTCCCTTTCCCCAGTGCTTTGCATCCACTACTCCAAGTTTTTCTCTTCCCATCCTTTTGCCTGCTTGGCATTGAGGATGACAAGTGAAAGTCCCTTCCTATTAAAAATTCACTGTCAAATAAATATTAAAGCAGGTGGGAAAATCCAGTTGGCTCCGTGTGATTTATCGTGGTCTGCAACACAAGACCCAGGTTTCATGGCCTGTGTACCCACTTCACAGGGGTATGGAGGACTTGGTGACCCTCTGCTCTTAGAAACCCCATGACAGGGAGAGATTCTCTCCTCACCATCAGCCTGAATGAGATGGGTAGGTCAGGAGAGGAAGGATGGAAAAAACTTAACCCTCTCCTTGCTTTTTTCTTCCTGCTTTTTCTTCTCTTACAGAAAAATTGACACAAGAAAGTACAAAAAGTTATCAGGTCACATGGAAATTAT
>VYXD01002162.1:241270-312071 GCA_013397195.1 Hylia prasina | reverse complement strand
AGGGGGGAAAAAAAAAAAAAAAAAAAAAAAAAAAAAAAAAAAGGAAAGAGAAAGAAAGCAGAGCTAACTCTGACTGGAAAGGAGGGAGGGAAAAGCTTCCATGTCTGGTTTTGGTTCCCTGTGCAAAGACCCCAGCAGTTCATAATTTTTCTTCAGGCAGGGCCAGTATGGTTCAACAGCAGAATAAAACATGCAGTAATTAATGAATAGCTTCACAGTTTTATGGATAGGTTTAACTCTTTCCCTTACTTAGAGCTGCTGGAAAAGACTGAGACAGATGCAAAGCACAACAACATGAATTAACTGCCATCGACATGGAAGGAGAAAATAATATTTTCACTGAAGTGAGCAAATTTACTAATAGCTTATGGACTTCAGAGGGGTCCCAGATTTAATTTGAAGAGGTATTTCCCTTCCCACCATAGTCTGCCATGTCTATGTTGGCTACCAGCTATGATTACTAGCTTGTGTCTTAGCTCCTTCATGGCAAAGGATGGGAATAACTGTGCTGCCAGGAGTGGCAAGCTGCCAAATGATGATGAACCCTTAGGGAAGAAGAGTCAATACAGCTTTCAGAGGAGAAGGCAGAAGAACAACCCACCATTCCCCTTCCTTTTATTGGTTGGGACTGCTTAATAGTGCTTTAAACAGGTAAAATCCATGAAGGAGACAAGAGCTGTGAGTGGGGAAAGCTCCCACACAGCAGCAGTCCATGAACACACCAACGGGTCCACAAGAGAGGTCTGCTGTGAGTGCTTGTCTCATAGAGAAAGAAGCCACTGCCATGCCCAGACACAGGCAAGGAGCAGAGCAAGAGCAGCAGTGGAAGAGGGAAAATGGAGAATGATGAGATCAGGGGTCAGCTGCTCAAGAGGTTTCATGTCTCTCTTCATGTTCACCCTTATCACCGTGTGAAGGCTCAGTATGAAGCACTGGAACAGGACGTGGAGGCTCTCCAAAGGCAGATCAGAAAGAACAATCCATCTTGTCTGACTTGTCTAATTTACTTATGTGAGCAGATGGGTTATGAGGTCTGCCATCAGTGATGGATTATATTCATGATAAGTCATTCCCAGCTAATGAGGATCCATTATCATTATCTGCTAAGGAAGAGTAATGGCTTGCCAAGAGAGACTGGGGGTTTCACAGTTTCCAGGGAGAATATTCTGGGCTGGTAGCCACCTGGCTATTGAATTTTCAGGAAACTGAAAACTTTCCAAGATGGATACCTTCTGCATGTTTCAAGTCTTGGCTTTTAATTTTGTTGGACAAATTCAGGAGAGGGAATGTAAAGGGAGGTGGAGGAGGAGAAGGAAGTGAGGGAAAATAGTAGTAACTATGTCTGATAAGACTGTGATTAAATCAAGGTCTCACTCTAATTACACTGCATTTAAATAAATTTTGCCTAGTAAGTAATTGTAATTAAACTGCAATTAAACATGTATTTATATCACCATTTCCTCCCCTGCACAGCTGTCTGTTTCCACCTCCTGTTGTTGCTGTCTACCTGCCAAAACCTCTGAATTATCACAAGGGACTTTACATTTCCTTGGACTTCCTGGAGGAGATGTTGCAGGGGGCAAGGTCTGAGGCTCCCCCACAAGAAGCTGAAGGAACTTCTGTTTCCAGGCTGTGTTGGGATAATGGTGCAGCTGACGCTGTGGTAAACTAGACCCGAGGAAAAAGTTGTGAGAGGCAAAGGTATGAATGAAAGGAAGTAAGTGTCTCTTTTCCTCTCAAGAGGAACTTGAAAAGGGACACATTTTCACCTCTTTGAAACTTCTTCACATTTGGGCTAGAAATGAATCCTCCTTCCCTTCTTCAGAGCTCCTTCGTTATGAATTTCTTTCCTAAAGCCCCAACTCTCTGTTTACAGCATCAAGTTTGTGCATTCCTTTACAGGATCTAGAGGAAAAGAGCTCACTTACCCACACAATAGCTCCTGCAGGTGAGAGTCCAGACCTCGGAATGCAACTCTTGAGCTCTGTTTTCAGCTTTTGAGGAGTCGTCACTAACTCTGTGTCTCAGTTTCCTTTATTTGCTGTTCTGGGCTCTCTACACATAACAACCCTACAGGTGGTCTTTAAAGTTTACTGCAGTTCTCAGCAATTGGGTTAGGAAAGTCTGTTATGGAAAAACAGGAGGTTCTAGCTATTTAAAATGAAAGCTAGTTCCTGTTAGGAACCTGAAGGCAGTACGGAAAGGAGAAACAAAAGAAGAAATAAACAGCTAAAGGGAGAGTGATAAAAATGAGAAGGTGAACGCATATCACAGCAGGAAGCATGCCCAGGGCTAACAAAAGCAAACTGGTTTCTCTGCCTTACCTCCCTCCTCATCAGAGATGATGGAAAACATCTCCATTTGTGCCTCTGCTCTCACAAAGCTCTAATTAAGGGACTGGAGAAATACCACCGTCACCCTCATCTGTTTGTGCTCAGTTGCTGAAAGGACACCATGCATCTCCCTGACAGGTAGTCATTACAGCCTGGTATGGGCACCCCTCCTCCCAGCAGAGCACCAGCCCTCCCTTAAATACCTCCAGCCAGATCCTCCACGTGCTCCTGGTGCTCCAGGGAGCTGAGCCATGAAACCCTTATCATGGAAACCACTGCTGGCAGGGAAAGGGCAGCTGATGGAGCAGAGACTCTATTCTGAACATGTTGCTTCAAAAGACACATGGCAAATGGGAGAATCCATGTGTACAAATGTGTGGTAACCAGAAGTGCATGTGGGTGCAATGTGTACAATAATAATAAAAAAATCATTATTGTCCAAACTTAGTTAAATCTGTTTAGTTACTGACAATTTCCACGTGACTGCTGTGTTACAAGCTGTGTTCACTCCCTCTCTTCCTTCAGACATTTCTGTTTTCTCTCTGATTAACTGGTCTCATGAAGGTCTCTATGGCAGTGTTTGGTAAAAAGAAAAACAAAAAGAGAACAAGCATCTCAAGCTTGATTTTCTGATGTGACCAATAGTCAGCCTGATCTGGAGTAATCTGTCATGTCAAAGAATATAGATCCCAACTCTGTGACTCTCAATTTCTTTTCAAACCTTTCTTTAACCTATAAACCTCAGTTCTACTCTCATAAATAGGAGACAAAAGCAATACTAGTGGGGTGACATTTATCAGAGGAATGATTGGACATTACTTTCCCTGCAGAGTCACCCTGGAATCATTGTTTATTTATTAGTTTGTCAACAATATCTTTCACTCATAAACAGCCTGATCTAAACGGTATCCTTTCCACCTTCTAAACCAAAATGGGAGGAAACCCCCAAGGCTGCCATCACCCACAGGTTCCCCACATAGCATCCTTTTTAATCAGGAGCCAGGGAAAGAAATGGCAGCAGTTTAGGGTACGTGAACTGCTCCCTTTCCCTTCGGCAAAGTGCTGTGCACAGACACAAACCATCGGGTACACGACTACTTTCAGTTTGATTCAGCTCAACTTAGAGGTGCAGTCAAAGGAGGGAAATGATTGTCGTAGGTCAAAGCCCAAACCTTCCTTTCTATTTAATGGCTCTGTGACTGCCTCAGGCTTTTTGTTTTCACTTACAGCAAACTCAATTCTGCCAGCAATTTTGTTCTGCTATTAGACAGATGGAATAATGTGAACAATTATCACCTCTGTGTGCATTTTATGTCTTTCTCTTCTGATGTAAATACATCTATTTGCAATCACGGATGGCCTTTAACCCCTTTACAAGAGACCTAAGACACATCTTTTAGAAACAAGGCTTAGACAAGAGTCTCCTGAACATCTGGGACTCAGTGGAGATATTCAAGAACCATCTGGACACAATCCTTTGCAATGTGCTCTAGCATGACCCTGCTTGAGCAGGGAGGTGGCCCAGGTGACCCACTGACCACAGCTCTTCCAATCTCATCCATCCTGTGTCCAGCAGCATGGACAGAGTTCCAGAGAAAACCTTCCCACTTCTGCCTGTGCCTGCCTGTCACATCCATCAGCCACTGGACCCAGGCTGTGCTGCCTGTGCTGTGTGCACAGCTCCAGACTCAGCCGCTGCCACAACTGAACATTCACCATGAATCCTCTCTTTGGCTGACTTATTGGCATCAAAACAGGCCATGGGCAGATTAAAAATGAGATCAGCATCCCTTCCCTTGGGGATTAGTTGCTCTGGAGGGGTAGGCAGCACTAACAAAAAGGTTTCAGTGCAGGGGCTATTTTCTTCTCAAGGGCCCACTGGACTAGTCATTTTTACACACTAGAGCATGACTGACACTCCTAGTCCTAGGAAAAAAATGTTTTGCTGATTTAGCCATGGCAGAAAGAAGGATCTAGTTTTGAGCAAAATCCAGATATTCAGTCTGAAATCTCAGAGAGGAAAGCTGTGAGAGGAGGGGGAAAAGCAGAAGAGAAATCCTCAAAAGGTAGAGGCAGAATGCTGTGAGACATTATCCTTCATTCAGCATGCAGATCGGTTTGCCAGGCAGGAAGCAAAATGGAGAAAAGGTGTCTGAGGCATCACATGCCATCTCTGCTGTCACTCACACACTTTAATTACCCCTAAATCAAGTGCAATAGCTTCCCCAGCCCTGAAATGCACGCTGCCTGTCTCCTTATACACATAATAAGGCCTGCAGGGATTTCAGAGACTTTAGCCTTGCACGTCTCATTGCTCTGATCCTCAGGTTTCTTTTAGCATAAAATCAGCAGAAAAGCATTGAGAGGCACAACCTTATTTTAACAAATCCCTATCCTGCTTACCAAACCTACCTGAGTCAATGAATGCCCAGGACTGTGATTTGGATTCTCTTGCACAGGGTATATTTGTGTACTGCTGTTTCCATATGTCATCCTGTACTTGTTATGCTGCTTGTAACTCCACTGGTACCTACACAAGGAAGAAGCCCCAGCAGAAAATCTGCTATTTTTCTAATTTACATGAGATTTCTAGGAATGGGCAAGACCTTTTGGAACGAAAAAAAATGAATCTCCAAATATCTGTCCCCTTCCCAGATACAAATCAAAATTAGTTCCTCCTAGGGAAATCAGGGTCACGAAAATTTAGCTGAGGGTTTTTGTTTTTTTTTCCTATTTCTGTCTCTGGTTTTTGGCCTTCAGTTTATTAATTACTGTGGGTGACATCCAAGGAGACATGTACAAAATGAAGTATTAAACCACTGTAAGAGGGGAATTAGTCTCAGGTAGTCCAGCCACTACAGTGCCATCTGAAACTAAATTTTGTGTCTGCCCCTCAAATCTGTGAAGGGAGACAAAAGATACATTGCAGCCACAGGTAAATAAAGTTAATAATTTGATCACCTTTCAGCAGCCACTTCCTTTCTTCGTGAACTACAGAAAAAGGTAGGTAACCAGCTCTATTTAGACATCCAAATTTTACAGCCAAAGGCTGTATTTTGGAAAGGTTTGTGCTGCTGAGAAAACATGTCCCAAGGAGAAGTTTGAGCTGAGATAGATGAAGGATATTAAAATGGTCAATGAAGAAAGACATGAGTCTAAACTATTAAATCCATATATTCCTGCAAAGTTCAGCAGCAGGGCTGTCTGAATACCCTGTGTCCTGAATTTTGGATATATATCACTGAAATAGGGAAGGTCTAGGACAGGCAAAAGATAAGCAGAAAAAACCGCTGTGTTTGGCTTAGGTATTTATTGGCTTTTCTCTGCAAAAACAATGAATGCATCACACACAATGCAGAGTGAGAGCAATCTTTCCCCCAGAAACTTGCGCAGGAGTGGGCTGGAACATAAAACCAATATTATAATATATTAAGTGGCAATATAGTGTTTTCCTGAAAATTTCATACTGTTAGCAATTTTTGGTCTTACTAAGAACCATGATGTGTGATTTGTTGGCTCAGCCTTGCAGGATATTTGTTGTCCCATCTGAATATAAGGAGATGATCGAGAATCCAGGTTGAGCAGTCCTTGAGGAGGACACCTGGGATAAACATAGTTCCAGTGGAAGGTGTGGGCTGGAGTTTTGAGTTTGTTTTGTGAATAAATGAAACCAGAACGCTGCCACCTGCTTGGGATGCATTTGAAAGTAGGGAGAAAGATAAACCCTGCAGGAGCTTATGATATTATAAAAACCTCATTCTGTAACTTGATTCCCATCTTGGAGACACCCAGAGGAAACTCATCTACAGAGGGGATCTTAGAAAGGAAAGAGCAAGGAATTAGGGAATCTTTACTACAACTACTAGAAAAGAGAGTGCATTAGAATGTGTGGGGTTGGGGGAGGTGTAACAGGTTTTGAAAGCTGCTTTTTAAAAAGATTAAGATTTTAGCAGCTTTATTGGTACTAGGTTTTCTTTGTTAACAAAACTCCAGCCCCTTCCCATTCTAAGTCTAGTTTAAAGCTCTCCAGCCACCTTGTTGACCAAGACCCTCTTGCACACTTGTTCATTTTGTGCCCATGCCTGAACCTGAAGAGGAAGAGGCATGTTGGGGGAGGATGACAGTTCTGTCACAGTAGTGTGGACAAAACAGGCCACATTCACAGGCCACAAACTCATTATATCGCAATGTGCTCTAGCATGACTTCCCCTCTGATGGCATTCTAGCCACACTAAAATAAATGCTACTGTAATGATAAACAGTTGGTGAGTGTGACACATGACTGCTGACCCACAACAGGGAGCAGAAGAGATTTCCATGAAACATACGAAGAAAATGGATAGCTCACTTATGATGTGGAAAGCAGTCTGGTGTGGCTTGCAAGAACTCACTGAACCTACAGGCAAAATCTATCACCTGCAGTTGTGTGTTCAGTTCTGGTTCTGCACATGCCCCCCGTGTGTTTCAGATCCACTGGTACATGACTCAAATATTTCCCTTCTTGTTTCTCTCACTTCTCAGGAATGCTGAGCACAGTGCAAAAAAATCAGCAAGAGCAAGGAATTCTCAGCAAATTTGAAAACAATGACACAGGTGGGTAAACATCTGAGGCAGGAATGAGCTGCCAAACATCAGCTCCTTCACTCCTTTGAATATTTTGTTTCTTATTTTTACATATGCACATGCTGTAAAGTCTGTTTATCTGTTTGCTGTTTGCCCAATGACTCTCCAAAGCCTCTTGTGCCTCTGCTATGATTCATTTCAGAACGAATTCATGAAAGGCAAATAGCATGTCTCAGATCCACACACTTGTCTGATATTACTGGGCACTTCATCATTTGGAGGAAATTTTTTCCCACTTGTCTCAATCTTGCCTTTTCCCCCATACATGTACACCCATTGCCCCTGTATTCTGACCGCTCAGAGATTACAAATCACTCTAAGTGGAGGAGAGGCTGAGCCCCAGCTTTGTGCTTGATGCATTTTGTTTAAGTTGCTCGTGCTGTTCCAACATCTGTCATATCCTCCACAGCAGTGCAATCAAACTGTCAGGGCTGAGCGAAGTTTTGCTGATCCAATCTGCTCCTTCTGTGATTCCTGTCAAAAGCATCAGGAGGTGGCAGATACAGTTGTGTGCTCTTTAAACAACAGATCTTTATTTTTGCACATTGAAGGAACTGTTATTGTTTGTTTCTCCTAAGCTCACAAAGCATGTTCAGATGTGGCTGCAGTCACAAACCAGGCTGCACTTCCCAGATTCTTCTGCATTCCCATGGCTCCCCAATTTTACCTCCCACCTGCTCTTGTGAGGACAGAATATATAAATATCTCTCAGTCTTGCTGGTCTCTGTAATTCCACAACACACCTTGGGAGCACACAGGAGGAAGTTACTTTGTGGATCCTGCATTATTATTAATGAAGAAATTAAACCAAAGGGTTGTATGGAAAGGGGAAGAGTCATATTTTAATAAGCTCCCTTCTGGATACTGTATTATGGGTTGCCAGATAAATGTTATTCCCTCTTAACTACACCAAAAGGATCTGATACTAATTGATATTATTGATACTAATATCACTAATCACCTTGACTAATAGGACAGGATGTTCTTTCATAATTTAAAAAAGATGTACCTTTGATGTACCTTAATAACCAAAAGGATTTGGAAAAAAAAATATTTCATTTGGGCTCTGTTAACATGCAGCATTTATTTTTAATCAGCTTTCCAGCATGATGCACCTTCGCACACTTCTGACTGAAGCCTTAAACTCGTGCTGTGAAATGGAAACTTACAGTTTTATCATTTAATAAAAGGAACCTGAATCTGAGGTGAATCGTATGGTCCTGCCCCATTTCTGTGCTGGCCTCATAGCCTATGGCTTTCCCATCAGGGCAGAAAGTTTTCTAATTACAGCAAAGCACCAATGGAAAATGAAACCTAGGATGCCATAGTGCCCTCTTCTCTAATACTTATATTGGCTGGTGACTCCTGCTGCGATGAAAAATCAGGTTCAGAAATGCTTTGATTCATTAAAGGAAAAATGTTAAAAAAAAAAACCAAAAAACCAAAAAAAACCCCGCACCAACCTCTAAGATAACAGATTTTTGTTCCCTAATACATTTGGTTCTTTAAAAATCTCAGTTTCCAAACCTAGTCATAGGAAAACATACTCAAATTTTTGTGATCTGTTTTCACCCCCTTCCAAAGCATCCCAGCCAGGGACTGGATTATTCCGCCTTGAAAAAAACCAAAATCTGAAATTCCTGGCAGAGAAGGATCCTGTGCTGCCTATAGGCGTGAAAAAAGTCTGGCTCCAGCTTCCAGCTTGGATACAGAATTTCAAAATACCCACCAAGTAAACCCATAGATTAATAACAAATAAAACTCATGAATCTAAATGCACAAGGTTCAGGGCTCTGAAAATCCCACATGGTAAGTGGTTGTCATCACTAGGAGCTGTTCTCTTTTACCTTCTTCAGTGGCTGTTCTGTAACCCACCCTTTCCAGTTAAAGTTCACAACAGATCCCAAGAAGAGTGTCCCAAGGAAATGCAATAACAGGAATGGACTCGGAGCATGCTTCTGAAAATCTATTTTACCTAAGCAAATACTGTAAAATAATATTTCCAAGGTAACAGAAAAGTAAATGGCAGCACTTCCAAGAGCTCAAAGCTCAGCAGGTTGATTCTGCCTGGGAGGGCTTTTGCAGCTACTGATTGCACATCTTCTCACACTGTGTTAACAACTCAGCCTGACTCCAGTTGTTGATGAAATTTCTTTTTGGATCACATCTGTGTTGCATGATGGAGTCCAATTGTGAGCTTTTTGGCAGCTGTATAGACTACTAAGTCTCCACTAATTTGATTTCTTGTCTGAGAGTATACATCTTTAGGGAATTTACTGCTTGCTCTTCTCTGAGTTCCAGTAATACAGCACAAACAAAAACAAAATCCAAGGGTGACTTATAACAAGAACTTTGCCGGTCACAGGACTCCTCCTTATAAACAGGATCCATTAGAACAGATGAAATGAAAAAGTAGTCAGGGACAAAAAATTGCAGTCTCTGAGAAGTAGCCACTCTCTGAGGAAGAGAAAACTGTATTAATAATTTTGACTAAAAAGATGAATTCTCAATGGTTATCTCAAGCAGAACTTTCAGCAGTGCACCCATCTTGCACTGTAAAGGAAATGGAGTTTGGAAAATGAAATAGAAAACGGGAATCTGTGGTTGACAAGGAAAGGGAAACAAAAACATCTTCAAACCTTTTTTTTTTCCCATATTGGAAAAAGAGGAAATTAAATCTGAGTTGGCCAATTAGCCCCCACCGTCCCCAAAGGCAAGACAAGATCTTTTTGCAGAAAAGCCTTGAGGTGAAGCCAATTCAATTAGTTTCCACGGCAAAACTGTCAAGATCCAAAAAACTAGGTGCAATAATGAACTGATTAAAACTTGTAATTGCAATTCAATGGATGAAACCATTAATCACAGAGATGGCAACATTCTCTCATTTCAAGACTGTGCTTGGATGAGTTGCCAACAAAAGGGATTGTAGGAATAAAGGGCTAACGTAAACTGGAATAGGAGCATCCTAGACAGAAAACTGTGTGGTTCCATGACTGATCTGAGGAAAAGAACAACCTTCCCTAGACAATAAAAGACTATTTAAAAAATGTTTTGGCGTATTTTATTCTTATTCTTAATTCCTCAGCTCTCAGTGGTTTACACCACTCACAGCCTGAGTGTCAATGGTGTACTGAACAACACTCAAATCATACTCAATGTCATTTCTTCCATCTTTAGTTTTCATGTGTTTCTAACATATTTCCTCTCTTACTTTTTTCTCTTACCTGGCCCTTTATTGCAGGTGCCTTGGTCTCATCTTCATTGTGCTGACAAGCTGCTTGTGCTGTCCCCAAAGCAGGATCTCAAGGAGAGGGGAGGCCAGGCTGCCAATGGGCAGCTCCCCCAGAGGTGCTCAGTCTCCACCATCCACACCCTCTGCTGCTTTCCCAGTTGCTGCAGGGAATCAGGAAAACAAACCCCACTTCTACTCAAACAAAACCTTATTTTAATCAAAGGCATTATTTTTATGTAAGCTTTTGCAGATAACTCCACAGCTCAGATGAGTCACGCCATGACTTTTCATCACCTAAACTTTAACCCAGCTTCTTTCTCTCCTGCTACTCCTTCAAGATTAAGCCACCATGATTAAGCTCAAGAGGTCAGCAAAGTCCCTCACCCTGTTTTTTTGCCAGCCTAGGTTTTTGCCTTGGCTGACTCCTCTATATCCTGTCTCTGAAGGGAAGGGTTATACTGGGGTGTCCACTGAGCTGCTGAAAGTGTCAGCCAGACTGGAGTGAGAGCTGACAGGACGATAAAGAGAAGTGAGTGGTGACAGAGAGGCTGAGAAGAGGTCTAAAAGTCCTGTATAGTACCAAGAGTACGTTGCACATAAAACTGATCAGGAAATTCAATAAAAAGCATGATAAGGAGGCACCACTGTATTAATGCCAAACCAGAATGGAAATTAACAGAAGAGGGAAAAAATTGGATGTCACTTCATTTTGGTAATTGAGTTGTCAGTGTGTAACATTTCCTGATGGTTGGATACCATTTAACTTAAAATTCCAATGAAGTCTACAGGTTTTGTAATTACCAATGGTACTACTAAGTGGCTATTTTACAAGCAAGGAAGGTTCAAACCAGAGACATGAAAATGTTTCTGCTGGGAAGAAGGAATGTGAAAGAAATAGGATGAGAATGAGTGAAAGCTCCTCTTAGCTGAGCAGATTCTTCCCCTGGAGAGCCCTGGAGAAGCAAAGCCTAATTAACTGCAGCACCATTGAAGCTCTGCAAAGAAAAAAGCCTATTAAGTCATGAGCTCCATCCTCCAGACCACAGCCCAATTCCCACTGAGCTATCCAGCACAGTGCTCGGTGTCCCTGGGGAGGAGCTTTCTGGAAATCCTAACTCACTGAACCTCTTGTGCACTCAAAAGAAAAAGAACTCCAACAGCTTTGGGAAGGGAAAGGCAAAATTTCAGATCTCATGGTCTGCAAGAGCCTTCTCAAGGACTGAATCTTTGCTTAAGGAATAAAGTAGGAGACATGAGAAAAGCAGAAGGTTAAAGAAGGAAAGTGGATTTACACCTTCTCTTTGGCTCTATAACCAAATTCATTCTTCCTACCAAAAATATGTTTCCAATCAGAAAACTTCTCTCCATTTCAGATGTGAGAGCTGGAGGGAGTGGCTACAGGTAGATTTTTGGTCAGTCACAAATTATTGCAGCCAACAGAAATGCAGCTTAATACAAACAAGCAAGATCTGAGCTGTTTGCAAAGCTTCTTGAACTCATTGGAGATATACCAAGCAACTGCCACCCACTCCACTTTAAGAGCACATAAATGCAGCCTTGAATTAAGTGATGCTTTAATAGACTGGCTTGCTCACTCTGCCTTTTCAATTTTTTTAATTTATTTTGGAAGCCAGCTGCAACTTCCAAATCTTGCTTTGAATATGTAAAAATCCATTATTAATTTAATATTAGCTTATTTTGCCACTAATGATCTAAATGAAGCCTGTCAACTAACCCAAATCAAGAGAGATAAAAAATAACTCATTAACTTGATTTAAAGGCTACAGCTTCTAAGTTGTGGGAGCAATGTGGGAGTTCAGAAGTTTTAGAAGCTCCAGGGACAGTTTAGAGGAATGGGTGCTTTTAGCATGAAGGGAGGGTGAATGTATTCCTTTGCCATAGGGAAATGAAGAGCTGCATTGAGCAATTCACATTCTGGACACAACAATGCTTCCTGGAACACCAGATGGGACCAAAAAAAAACACAAACAAACAAAAAACAAAACAAAACAAANAAAAAAAAAAAAGAAAAAAGGTTCACTTATTTCCATCTGGAAATAGCCTTCTTGGCACTTAAGAGAGTGGAAAGCTCCCTGCCTCCAGCCTGCTTTGAGATGCCATATTTTCAAGGTGTTCTCTGAATTCTTAGTCCTGTTGTACTGAGTAACACCAACAGGATTCTCAAAGCAAGTTCCCTCCCACCAGCCTTCTATCCCACAAAATTCATCTGACCTCACTTATGCACAGGAAACTATTTCAAGCCTTAATTTTTCCCAGCAGTACAAGAGTAGGTGGGAACAAGCTACCTTGTGTTGATCAAGGACAGGGGGATGCACACAGGCAACACTTTGACAGACTTGAGCTGAAAATCCAGTGTCCTGTTCCAAAAACTTGCCACAGAGCCAGATCACAAGGGGTCCAAGTCAGGGGACTGGTGATATTAGACAGGCACTGGGATGAGTCTAAGATAGCTGAAGAGTACATATTGAGCACTAAATATGAGATTATAGTGCTGAGATAGAGCTCTGGGGCTTCCACACCATTTACACACCCTGGACTCTCCCTGGCTTCACTATTTTAGGATTGTGGAAAATCAACCAATTTAGAAGACAGCAAATGCCAAGATCCCTTTTTTAGAGTCTCCAAACTCAGCTGTTCCCTTCCAGGTGACCTCACCAGTCTTTCTGAAATCTCCAGCACTCCAGTAGGTTCCCCAGAGATCATACTGGGACATGTTTACACTGCCTTTCACTTTCTTTTCAAGACCTTGGCCATGTTTATTGATTTATGCTTTGTTTTCCAGCGCTGTGTTTCTGCTGAAGGTGACCCTGTGCCTTCCCAGACTGGAGTGTGACTCTTTTGAGGTCATGCTCTAACGCCTGCCTGGCTCCTGTAAAACATCACTCTCTGAACAGATCCTGATGGATGTTTTGGTCAAGAGTTCTGCTTATTGCATGTCAAACATGGCTCAAAAATGAGCACAGACTGAGTGCCTTGATGAGGTGAAGCCAGGATCACATTCAAAGTTCTTTTTGTTCTAAAGGTTAACACATCAACTTCTCCAACAGGCTTCCCTATGGCTGTAATTCCAAATCTTTTGCTAAATGTAGTCAAACAAATATGCTTTGGAAAATCACGAGTTGGTGGAAAAAGATCTACTAAATTATAATGCACAGGGGGAATAGAACTTTCTGCTTTCAGATCACAAGAGCAAATCAACTTTTGTCTTTAGAAACCAACTGATCTTGCCATTTCTCAGTTTTCTCCAGCTGTCCATTGGCAACTGATAGAGCTTCCAGAGAAAGAGGTCCTACAGACAGGCCCAGCAACTCACATATGAACTCTTTTTTAAGGTGTTAATTTTAAAATGTATTAAGCATGAGAGTTTTGTCACCTTTATGTTTATTTAAAATTAAGAGAATAACCAAAGTTTTTCATCTGAGTTCAAGACTGTGAGCATCCCCTCCCAGCAGACACCATACACTATGTCACAATGTGCTGTACTCACCCCCACTTCAGAGGGGTAACAGCTTAATTCTCATTACTGAAAAACTTGTCAAACTTTTCCTTCACTCACCCAAAGCACTGCTGCTCGTGCTACATTTAGAGAGAAAATAATCCCATTCTCCAAATGACTTGCATTGTTTTCTGAAGGTTTTTACAGACATTGATGAAATCTCCCCCAAGCTCTTTCTTTACTACATTACAGAGCTTTGGTTCCTCCTTCTGTTTCTCCCATCCCTCCAAGGCATGGAATTATTTGTGGCAGACAGGAATCACACATTGCCACAAAGTGCTACAAAGGAGAGTAAAGTAGCAGATCTAACAGTGCCTGTGTTTGAAATAGTCTAAATAACAAAGTGCAAGGTATTCCTGTGATATAAAACAGCACAGCCCCACAAACATGATACAAACTGTCTTGATATATATCAGCACAAAATCTTTATACATCCTCACAAAATGTCATCCTATGCTTTGCTAAGGATTGGGAGGGGAAATTTATGAAGAATGACACTGTCATATTTATAAATTAAGATAGAGAGGACAGACAGATGAACAGGAAAATCCAATCTAGATTTTTCTCCCAGGGAAAAAGAAATGCTCTGAAGTATAATGGAGTCAGTGTGTTTGAGTCTGCATTTTCACAGAGCAACATAACACTGCAAAATGGGATTAGAGTGTTCACAGCAGCATGATTTCCACCATGAGCAGAGCCATCCCCCTGCAGTGCTGAGTCACACAGGCTGTGTGAACGAGATCTGTGAGGCTCTTCCCGTGACTAACTCAAAGATGGATCCACAAAACCAGCACTGCCTCATGACTTTGCTGGCAGCCCTGCCTGAAAGGCCAGCCTTGGCTGTGCACAGGGGGAGGCCAGGCAGACATTCAGGTGGGATGGAGCTGGCATGGATCACCAATTCCCAATCACTGTCCAGCTCCTTCTCAGCTGAGTGTGCTTTTCCTCATAAAAGAAAACAACAAACTTCAATCCTCTCCCATCACCAGAAATGCTTTGTAGTTTTACTTCCACAGGATAAAGCGCTGTTTAATCAACAAAGAAGATAGAGTTTAATTCTTTCCTATATTCAATAACATCCTTAAACTTTCAACGTATTTTTGGAGTTTTGCATCTTCTGCATAAACTGACCAGACTCTGACCCTGCTCTGAAAGGATTTCATTTTGCCACAAAGACCACCAGGGAGCTCCAGTATCTTTGTAGTCACCTGAATGTCTACCAAAAGTGTTTCCTGAAGACCCATGACACCTGATGACACCTGATGACCCAGGCATCACTTTCCCAGCTTCCCTGAGAATGTCTCTACACCTCTCTCCTTTCCTGAGAAAACACTCCTGGTTTTCAGCATCTCCTGAAGTTTGAAACACCAAACAAGCCCCAAACAGAAGAATATCAAAATGAGACAAGCCAGTAATGCAGATAAAATTCTGCCATTCTGTGTAAAAGTAGGTTTCATCCTCCACTGGAATAATGTGCTCAGGCTTAGTCACTAAAAAGGCCAAGCAAGAAAGAGACAGCAGAGGCAGAAAAGTAGGTTGGATTATTATGCATTATTATAGAGGGGGAAGAAAGTAATCCATTAGAAGGAAAGCGAAAAGCTTCAGGATGATGAGGGGTAAAAAGTAAAAGAGGGAGAGTAGACATATGAGAGAGCACTGCAGATAATGTCTAGAAGGCAATTACTGGTTCCCTTTCTCTCTACTCTTTCCCATAACACAAGACCTGGAGGGCAACATGCAATTAAGGGCCACCCATTGAAAACATACCAAAATGAAACACTATTTAGTGTGTAATTAACCTGTGGAACTCAGTCCCACATGGCATTCTGGGCACAAAGAGCTCAGACAGAGGCCAGGAAGGATTAGACACTACTAAGAAGTGGTAAGATAGCATTTCCCATTCCATCAGCTGGATAAAAATAAAGTACAAAGAATATCAATCCTCCAGCTTCAGGGCCTAAGTTGTTCATTGTGATCAGCAGCAGGTAAAGCTCAGCAGGATGTGAAAGATGCAGTTCTGCCAGTGAAAGCTTTAGTGCACAGCCCTTTCCTGTGTGCTGCTTGTCACTTATCTCAGATGCTTATATGGCTCCTACAGCTCCAGTATGAGTTCATTACAATCAGTAACATATTCATCATCACAATAGCCTGAGAAGGTACAGAGGAACTTTTTTCTCTATTGTGCAGACTGTGAACAAAAAGGTTAGGGACATGCTGGAGGTCACACAGGATAGGGGAGCAGAGCACTGAGCTGCTCCCTGCATCCATCCTCATCACTGGACCTACAGCAAGGCAGAACAAAGAGCCAGCTGGGAAAGGAGACAGCAGCTCCATTTCCAGGCCTCTTCCACACACAGATGTCCCATACCTAAGCTCAGCCCCTATTTAATTAAACAGCATCCCCAGCACGGTCAACACAACATTGGCAGCAGCCAAACCATCACCACATTTCAGGGACCCAGGCCTCAGGTGGGACCTCCCAGCAGGTTTCCCTGACCTTGCTGATACACAGCACTGGCTCAGTAGCTGCTTTGTCCTTTGGGATGGATTCCAGGTGGCCATGCTGGATGGCACAGTGTCTCTCAGCATGCAATATTTCCCTCCTGCTGTGACTTCTCTATAGGGGTTTAGTTCATGGAGCCCACTCAGGGTCAGGCTATGAAGCTGCTGCAGGTTTTATTTACCTAATCAGCACCAGCCAGTCCAATGCAACCACTCCCATGGGTTGCATGATCTACTAACCTTTTAAAGGGGCAGATGAAAAGAAATCAGAGCTTTCCTCCATGTGGAAATGGGTCACTTTTTCTTTTTTTTACACTTTTTTTTAAAAACAAATGAGTATGTATATACACTCTGTATAATTTTTAATATTATCATTTTTGATATCATGAACTGAGTGATTCATCAGTCATTCTCTGACGATAACATAACTGCATCACTCCTTTAACATTCATATGTCTTTTCTTTTCTCTCTTATTCTTTAACCTTTCCTTTTCCTGGAGCAGCTTTGCCCTGAGGTGGAAATGTAAAGGTCCACCACAATCTTTATTGGAGAAAAGAGTCCCATTTGAAGCTGATTCTATGATACAATGAATGCACAGGTCATTTTCAGAATAAAACATAAAGACACACCAACCATAAAAGTTTTATTTCCTTCACAAGTGATAAGCATGTATGAAGGAAAGACTTTTCTTTTCGCTACCTTTGGCCTGCAGTGGAACACTTGTTAAAAAATGTTCCTTGATACTAATCTCCAACTGGTGTTTGACTTATCTTGAACTCTCAAATGTCACCAGCTTTCAACTGGTGCTGTGAAAAGACCTAACTTACATATCTGTAAAAGAGCTCTATTTTAACCAAGTCTCATTCTTTCTTCATTCCTCTCTGCCTTTTTGCTTTCCCTCCTTTCTTTCTATCTTTATTCTGCCACTCTGCCACTGAATTTCTGCTTTGATTTCGAGTTTTAATTAAAAAAAAAAGGAAAGAGGAGAAGCTATAAATTATACAGAATAAAAGTCCCTTAATTTGTCTAAGCCCCTTTTAAATTAACATATTTTTCCTTACTCTGACCTAGCATAAATTTTTAAACAAAATTTGCTTTTTAAGAGGTTGTTTTACTTCACCAGGACAACAGCCAGCCTTTCTGAGCTGGATAGTGGATCCTGAAGAGATGCCAAGAGCACCCTGCAAAGGTGAGTCACGTGCTTCTTCAGAAATACAGACATGGGATAGGAAGGGAAAAGTGGATGCTCACAAAGATTAGGAATGAACAGATTTAATGTCACCTGTTCCAACCTGCAGCTCTATACTGAAGTGTTACCATAAACGAAAAATCTCTGTCACTTTGTTTGTCCATGAAAATGATATTGCACAGTAGATTTCCATGGGCCCCCCTTCCAAAGTCAGGCAATGCAGGGGATTGGGGGACTCTTCAATAAGGGAAACATCAAACAATCAAGGATGCAGCTCAGGATGTTACTGACAAGAATCAGTAGAAAATTGCTTCCTTAATGGGATCTTGTTATGAATCAATAGATCAAAAAATCTAATCAAGCACATTCCACCACACACATCACAGGGAGATCACAGGCAAGTGCAAGTCACAGGTTCCTTGATCATTGGCTTGATGGATGAAGGGGATGCAAAGCTGAGTCATGCAGCTGGACAGAGGGATACAAGAATAATGAGGACACTGCCCCTTTGAGGAAAGTAAGGACTCCAATTCCATGTTCAGAAAAACTGCCAGAAATTGTCAGTGCTCCACATTATTCCTTAATCTGAAGCATCATTAGATTATTGGCTCTGAAGTTCACACTCTGAAAAAGTAATTTGGTTCTCTAATAAGGCATGGAGGCATGGCACCAGTGAGCCAAGATACCATGAGGATAATGATATGGGTAGTTCTCTCCTTTCTGCTGGTGTCTTATCCCTCAGATCTAAACACCGGACACACTTTCCATAGCACTGCTCATCTGAGCATATCAAAATGCTTTATAGATGTTCATTATAAGTAATTACCAGGCAGCACGTGTGAATAATTTACAGGATGGTAGAAGTGAAATTTCTACTGCTCTCACACTTTTTCTCTCTTTGCAGTTTTAACACTTTTAAAAGTTATTTTCTCTCTTTTTCTGGCCAGTGTAAATTATGAATATCAGTAATTTCAGTATTTTCCTAAATCACATCTCTAGGTACCTATAGTTACAAATACCTAGCCCTAAATTTGGAAGCAATCTAAAGCAGCAGCCTAAGACAGAGATCTGTTCTAGAACCAGCTAGAAGGGAATGCCAATGGAAGGGCTTCTGCCTCCAGCTGGATTTTTTAGCCAACATGAGCTGCTCCATCAGCACTAACTTACCTTTTTATCAAGGTAAAACATAACAGTAAGCAGCAAGGAAGTATGAGCTACAAGGTAGTAAGTGGGAGAGAATCTGACTCTAAAACACACCCCACTAATATCTTGAAAATTCTGAGAAATTAACAGACCTGAACTCATTAAATTCAGTCAGAGTCACTTCTCAGTGTGTCTTATTAAGACAAATACAGTTTAAGCACGTGAAGATCCTTTACTGATCAACGGGGGAAAAGAAACCTTTTTTTTTTTTCAGATTTGCTGGGGTTTTCTCCTCCATTTTCTGCAGAGATTTTAAAAAATTCTGTTCACTCAATCTCTGCCTTTCATTTTCCCCAGTCAGCTTTGGGATTCCATCTCCCAGGGCAGTCTACATTTAACAGTCACGAACATTTAAAACATAACTGTGAATTGTTATAATTGTCATTTTGAGCAGAGGCTGGGATTTCTGGGGTTTGTTTCCTTTTTTTCCTTTTTTTCCCCCTACAGGATCTTAATTGCCTTTTTCATCAGGGATTTTCAAATAGCGTTGATGCTTGGGAGAGTTTAATACTTGAAAAAGAGAAGAATGGTGCCCACCTCAGACACTCAGAAGGGAAAGTGATTCAAAGAAGCAGAACTAGAAAGGTGTGTCAAATGGCTAAAGGTGTGACACAAAGCCCAGCAAAGTACAAAGCTGAACACAAAGGAGGAAGGAAAAATACAGCAGCTGTCTACCAAGCCAACATGAAAATGTTGAAAAGTTAAATAACTAGAAAGGAAAAAATGGGAGAGCTTTCATGGCAGGAAAAAGAAAGGGCAAAAGAGAAAGAAGCAGCACAAAGACAACATGGTCTTATACACACAGAGGAGAAAAGACACGTCCAATGACAGAACATATGGACAAAGAAAAATAACCCCAACCACAGATGGATTTCCAAGGCAACACACAGAAACCAAACAAAAAATGAGAAGCTAGAAATTAATGTAAAATCTCCACAAAATAATTAAAACCCAAAACTATTTGGGGAAAAAAAAAGCAAATAAACTTTTCCAGCTTAAAAAAAATGTTCGTTTTCTAAAAATGCCTCCAACACAAGTTTTTCCATTCAGCTAATGTTACCCAGCTCCAGTTATGTATTCCAGGCCCCCAGGGCTAAACATAATCTATCTGTGTTTGAAATGAGAACATCTTTGTTCAAACTTTAGGCCAACAGCAACCAAAGGATCTATCGGTGCTCTGGTTAAAAGAAACAGGAAGAGAACAGTAGGGGTGGATTTGAGCATGCTTTGAACATCAGACACTGTCCAATCAGTCAAAGATACCTTGACTTATACCTTATACCAAGGATATCCTTATACCAAGGATACCTTGATAGCCAAACTGTCACTTTTTATACCCATAACTCATTACGACGCCCTAAAAATATTTCAGAGTGACTCCTTTCATACAACAGCTTCTCCAAGGTGTAGCCCTGTAGAAACTGCAGTGTGCTGGTTGTAGAGCCCTTCCAGGATTTCCAGGATGTCCCTGTTCTCTGGCAGGTCAGTCAACTCACAACTCAATAAGGAGCATAAACACAGGAGAGTGAAGGTTCAGGGCAGCTCATGGGAGGCTTCACCCACTGACATCTGCACTACTGCTGTGGAAGCAGTATGGTGTGCTATAAACTTCACCATTCCAGACCTTTGAGCCCAGCCAGGGCTCCTTCTTCTAGGTGCCACAGCTGTGATCAGATGGGGGCATTGCTGTGCAATCAGAGCTGCAGGATGGGTGGATCAATAGAGCCGTCAGCGATTAACGCTGCTGGAACTGCCTGGCACATCTGCTTGTCCTGGCAGTGGGCAAGTCAGCATGCCTGGGGAAAAAGCACTCCCTGGCATGGGAAGACCTATGGAGAAAGGGAAAAAAAACTGTTCATGTTGGAACATGAATCCCTTTTCCTTCCGTTGCTGCTGTCACAGCCTGGAGGCACATGAGCATGTGTGCATCACATATCCTGCAGAAACATCTGATTCATTGCAGGGCCTGGGCACAGCAGGCTAATGCATCTCTCTTTCATCTCTGGAGTTAGAGGTGGAACAAATTTGACAGTCCCAGGGTATTCCTACATGGATTTCCATTTTCTTCAGACCTCTATGCTCATGTTCTTCACCCAAAGCAGATTTCATGACCAAAAGTCATGGCAATGTCACAGGCCAGGATGTAGTAGAAATGAAAATTGTTCGAGGGGTAAAACTGGAGAAAGCAGATATAAATCAAAGACTTGGATGCATTAGCAGAGCTACATGAAAAGGCTATGATGAGAAGAGCTGGAAATATCCAAGTTCAGGAGAAGAAGAGCTGAGGAGAGCTCTGTGGAGACTTGAGACTAGAACAAATTGCCATTCAGAATGGCAGAGGTAGAAAATTGCAGTGGCCTCTGACTGGCAATACTACAACTTCTGCTCACCTTCATAAAAATCAGGAAACACATCCAATGTTTTGATAATGAAACAAAACACCTTACAGCAAATGCAGATTTTTAAAAGAGGGTTCTAGCTGTACGTTCTATCCCAGCTGGTTTTGGTCCACTGCTTCTAGCCATTTCCTGAGGCATGATTGCTTCCAGTTTTGGAATGCATTAGTGTTCAGCTCCAGGCCCCACTCTAAAGGAGAGAGGCAGGGTGAATTTTTAAAGAAGCCAGATAGCAGTGTTATTTTTACACCAGCCACTACTGTTCTTTCTCACTGGAACACCTCCCTGCTGGCACTGCTGATCCGAGCCAGCCCTCGCCCTGAAGGGCACTTTACTTTTAGTCCTCACTTCACTCACGGCTGTAAGAGCTCAGCCATGAAAGGAAGCAGTGGGCACATCCTACATCCCAGCTGCAGCTCTCCGCCTCTCCGCTCCCTCACCCAGCTGGAGAAGTTTGGCTCCACTGTGCCCTGACTGAACTAACCCGAGCTCAGGCAAGCTCGGCACGAGCTGTCTCAACTCCAATAACGAGGCCACTGGGAATTGTTTAGGATGATGCCATTAGTGCAAACACATAACCTTTGGGTTCTTGGAGG
The DNA here is from genome assembly GCA_013397195.1 of Hylia prasina. Classification (NCBI taxonomy): domain Eukaryota; kingdom Metazoa; phylum Chordata; class Aves; order Passeriformes; family Sylviidae; genus Hylia; species Hylia prasina. Next base: position 290,479 of record VYXD01002162.1, on the reverse strand, counting down.
TAACCCTGTCTCTGTTTCCAGGGCTGATAGTGTCTGTTGTGTACAGACTTGAGGAAACTGGAGCAGAATATCTCAAGTCAATCTCAACTAAGGCTGATAACTCCCCCCACTCCCACCTCCCTTATTTATAGCCCACAACTGGACATTGCAAGTCAATGACCATTGACAATATGACATGTGGATCTACAGACCCAGCAAGTCCAATATCCACTGAGCTGACAGTGCTGGATCCTGGCTATCATCAGAGGAGAGACAAATATTCCAGCTGCCGATAGATGTGCCCTTGCATGGACCTTATGTGAAGCACCCTGGGCCTGAGGGAGCAATAGAAATCAATTAAAATTCTTTGTTGTGCCAAATTCTGCACACCTTTCAGCAGCTCCCTCTCCTCCTTTCTCTGCTACAGGTGGACCACTAATCAGAAACCCTTTTTTGTACAGCAAACAGCTAAAGCTTTAAAGAATTAACAAGATGGCAGGGTTTTTTTGTTTGCTGATATAATCAGGGATCTCACCTCCTTTTCAAAGCCCACAGGACCAAATGTGTGAAATCTTTCATTGATTCTGCAGCTTCCCTTTCCAATCTTGTTTGCAAAAAGCTCTTGAAATTTATCCTGCACTTGAAGACGGCATTTGTAGTTGTCACTTTTGCCCACTCTCAGCATCCATCCTCCACACAAACAGCTTCTCCCTGGAGTCAAAGAGGACATCTGATAATTTCCAAGAGGCAGGTTTGCAGTAAGGATCTGCTCACAGGGGAGAAGAGACTCTGAAAGTGCTCCAGCTGCTCTGCTTAAATCTCCCTTCAGGGTCCACTTCAGCTGGCTGAGAGGGGCTCTGGCCAGACCCTGGCTGACCCCAGGATCCAGTGCTACCATAGACAGAGGTTCAGCACAGCTGAGAATCAAGCCTGAGGTCCCAAAACAGCTCAGCCCTGCTACTTTTTGAACCCACATGTCAATTAGTAGTGAATGAGGACTGCTCCAAGTGATCAGAAAACAACAGATCATTTCCTACAGCCCACCTAAGAGCTGTACAACAGCAACAATTCTGCATGAATGAGGGCCTGGGTGCAGCTGGGACAGCTGTCTTGAAGCACAAGAATCCCAGCTTTAGGTCTAATGCTTCAAACCATGAAACCTCCCATAACTCTCTGTGTAGACTCACAAATTACTTGCTCAGCCTTTGGAAAGCATTGTCTTACCTCCCTGTCTTACCTTGTCCTGACTTCCAAGAGTCAGACTCAAAGGAAGGAGCAGAACATGGGACAACTGCGAGTGTGGATGGGACAATGGGACAAAAGGCAAAGTGAGAAGAAATCACTTCAAAATAACAGTAATAAATCAGAAGGCACTGATACTCTGTCTACACAGCTGGTAGTATTGACAAACATATCTCCTTTGCCTTTTCCACAATTACACTATCAACCAGGCTTCTGGAAGCAATAAAAACTCTTTATCTCCTATCGCTGTACACTGAGATTTGAAGTTACTTGCAATGACAAAATGCAGGCTTAAGTGCTCTCACTGGCATATAGTAGGTCTGAGACATTAGCATCAAGAGATGCTGTGAATGAGTCCTGCTCCTTCATTGCTCTCAGAATAGCAGATGGTATCTGCTGAAAATTCACTGTGATTTTCTGGGCAGAACCTCAGCTTAATAGGGACAAAGTACCCCCGAGTTTGAGAATAGCTTCTGTCTCCATTACAAGCTCTTCACCCACCCTCACAGACACAGTCCTGTTACTAATGACTGCAAGGGGCTCACCACAGGCTCTGCAGAGCAGTGCTTTAGCATAACAGCAACTGCTCATCGCTGAGTGGTGATTATCTTGTCACACCAGCGCTTCCTTCTCCTAGGCAGACATGGTGAAGTTATCTGGAGAATGCCTGAAAGACACATTTTTGAGAGGGAACTGTGGGGTGATGGATTGTGGGAGGCTGCCAACACAGGCACCGGAGCCATTAAGACTGACTGAGGTCTGATTACAGTTTTGCATAGTGTAAAGGCACGTCTGAAAATGTGTAATTTAATGGCTCATTGCTCGCTTCCTACCTAGAATTGTGCAAGAAGGAAAAACTGCCCGAGCCTGGTGGGTTTGAAATCACCTGTTTGTGTTCTACTATGACATAGTCTACAAAATCTCATGAAATACTAAGCAAGGAAAACACTTGGCTCCCTCTGAATTGCTTCAAAGTGATCAGCCAGCAATTGAAAAGTAGAGCTGGAATTGCTAGAATATTCCCTCATATTTGCTTTTTGTAACTCCCTTAAAGTAGGAAGCTTCCATTTCACTTTCCTGGAGAGAACTAGCTATTTTCTTACGCATTTCCTTATGCCATTTGGTTTTTGCCCTGTAAAGCTGGTGCACGTAGGTCTTGCAATACAGGACCTCTATAAACCAAGAGCTGGAGTAGGAAAATGAGTGTCACCTTCTGCCACTGAGAGATCGAGGCTGGGAAGAAGCAGGTTTTCTTTCCTTAATGACCTTTGTTTCTGGCTCTGCTCTCTTACTCCCCTTCAGCCACAGCAGTCAGGGCTGGCAGAGCATGTCTGTCCTGTTAACTCAGGTGCTGCCCCTGCTCTGACCCAGGTGAAGAGCTGAACACTGATTTAGACTTTCTCAGTTTTCACGTGTGTCAGCCAGCAGGCCCTTTCCTTTAGCATTATATCTTGAAGCAAGGAAAGATTTGGCTTCTGCCTTGAAAATGCAATTCTTCACCAGGTTGTGATGAGGCCTTGGGGCAGCTTTGAGGTGTCTACTTTATGTTTTTACTGGTGTAGCTCTTGTTTAAGAGAGACAATTTTTATTCTGGCTAGCTTCCACATTCTGGTGCCAAACAACACCCACTCTGACAGCATCACTTTCTTTTTCTTCCTGCCAGCCTCTGTCATGTTGCTGTTCATATTCTTGTTTTTCTAATCCCTGAGTCCCTTCTTTCATTCACTACTGTCAGAGACCTTGATCAGGCAGCTACAGACCTCCTAAAAAGACCTCAAGGCTTAAACATATCCACAATCAGGCCATCAGGAAAACTATTGCACCAAATAAAATAAAACTGTCTTTGGGCATGAGGAGTAAGCTGAGATCTGCAGCTGTCAATTAAAAAGGTGCACTAATTACCTTGAGCCAGGGAATTTCACATGCAGATACACAGTATCATACATTTTCTAGAGAAAATCTGAGTTTGCATGAGCAGAGCAGGAAAAGCCTCAAATTTTGTGATTGTCTGTAAATTCAGTGAGCACTTTAAATCCTCTTTGGGGTGGTTAGAGGTGATCAGGAGCTGGCAACTGCCTGGCTCTCAGCAGAGGTGCTGCAAAACTGGTCCTGCAGTGGCAGCCTTGGGAATGCACCAAGTCTCTGTTCCTGGTGAGCACATTCCAGCCCAGCAAGCAGGATATGCTCCAGCAGCTACCAAAGGGGGCAAAAAGGACTACAGGATTTAGAAGAGCTTAGGTTTAGGTTTTGGGGGGTTTTGGCTGTTGTTTTTGGTTTGGGTTTTTGGTTTTTTCCCCCATGAAACTGTTGGTTTTTTATTCTTTTAAAACTCTAGACCTCCTGTGTGCTGGAGGTGGCTGACTAAGGTGATGAGAAAGATGAATTGGGCAGGTATTTTAAGCGTGCCATTAAATAAAAACCCTGAACTTTTAAAAATACACTGTGATTGGAATCATGCAAGTCCTGCTGAGATCAAGTGGAACATGCATCTGAAGAAATCGCAAGAAGGGGAGGAAAGAATAATAAAATTAAAGTTATTTCATATAGGGGAACATATTCCTTAGGGAAAAAATATAAACAGCCAAAAAACCTCAAAAGCCAAACAGAAAGTCTGAGAGCAACTGAGGAAAAACCAAGCAATTTCACAGAAATTCCCTTGGGAGTTGGTTGCTTTCCTGAGACTCCTAATTAATTATACATGCTAGTGAAGAAATATAATGTGGCTTTGAATAAAATAAAACTCAAAATTTAAAATGAAAGAGATAGGGAGAGGGAAGACAAAATGATTTTGTTAATTCAAGTTTGAACTAATTTAACTTTAATCAGAAGCTGACAGGAAAATGGTAAGCTCAGCTGCTTGTCACATTCAGCAGAGATGTCCCCACTGTCTTTAACAGATAAAACATTTCACTACTGACCTCCAGTGGGAGCAGAACATTGCCTTTAATGCTGTTGAGTGCAGTTTCAACCGATCTCAATACTTATTATAATCTGCTCCATGGTCATCTCTCCATCAGCCTGAACAAATGGGATTTTTTCGAGTCCAAAAACATTGGGTTTTTTAGGGCACTAGAAATATCTGGCTTCTATAAGCTGCAATGACCTCCGTGACTCCATGACAAGGCAAGTCAGGGCAAATCTGGGTTAAAAAAAAGACCTTGAGATCACCAAAACAAAGGTGAAAAATCTTGTCAGTAATCTTAATTTCAAGTGTTATCAGATTTAGGCTTTACAAATCTCAAGTGTTCTGCTTCCTTGCCCTGAGTCATGTAGAGAGTTCCCAGAAACCATGTTCATCCTCTCTGCGGCCTCTTCCCCTTCTTTAGACTTTCTAGAATGTAACCCACATCTGGGGTTCATTTATTGAGCTTTATTTGGATTTCTCCAATTAAAAAGAAACCAGAAGACCAGACCCTGGTTGCCCTTGACTCCAGTTATCAAAACAAAAATAGAACAGCAGCATATCCCAAGAGCCAAAAAGGGTCTTCCAAGCAAAACACAAGAGTTGTTGTGTGAGCAAACTCTGCCTCTCCACACAAGCAGATGTGCTCTGTGCCTTTCCTGGGGACATGATCCCAGCTACCCTGGGCCAGGGGGGGAATTCCTGCCACTGCCAAGCACCCTGGGTAGACAAGGCATTCTCACAGAAGCTCAAATGCCTCCACTGAGCAGAGCTCAGGCAATGAAGTGCCTCTCTCTTTTCCCGAGTAGGACATTTCAAACAACTCCAGGCTTCAAGTGAGAATCAATTGAATGTGAATATTAACAGGCAGGGAGCTTGGGGCCAGCAGCACACACAGTGCAGGCTGCCATGGAAGGGGATACCCTCTGCACAGTGTTGGTCCTGCTCTTTGACCACATACTGACGGCCTGGGGAGTGCCCTTAACAAGGTCTCACTGCAGGGGAAAAAAACAAACCCAAATAAATAACAAATTATCAGCATAGCCATCTTTAAATAAATAAAAAAAGGCATGGCACCTCTCAACATGCTGCTATAGGTTCATATGCCAACAACACAGGACTCAACATCCTAATCAGACTTACCAATTGTGTTTTAGGAGTCAAAGGCACCATCTCTTCATGGCTTCCAGTCCTTCCCATTATACCAGGTCATTCTATTTATCTGCCCTTACACTATCAGACATTTCTTATTTGGAGGTCAGTTGTTTTCTCACACATCAGCTCCATCACAGGCTTGCTGGATTTTCAAACAAACCTCTCTGAGAATCATCTCAGACTCACAAGGATATTACAAATATCCTTCAAATTCCTCATTAACCTCCTATTTTCTCTGATGCCTGTAGGAATATGGAAATGACAGGCCATAATTTATGAGTATTTTGTTGATTAGTACTGGCAAATCTCCTCTCTCTTCTTTTTGGATGCCCCCCCATCTGTGCTCTTGTGCTGTACCCAGAAGCTGTGAATTCACTGGGGAAGAAACAACCCTTCTGTTTCAAGTTTGCACATTGCCTAACACAGCAGGGCCCCACTTCACAGCTCCAAGAGCTGCAGATACAACTGCAAACAACAGCAAGAGCAAACACCACCCATTTCTGCTCCTGCCCACTTGAATCTGGACTGAGCACGTAGCTGGCATGTTTGTCTAAATCTCATTTTACAGGAATCCTAGGGGCAAGAGTCACGTCTCATCTGCAGAGATGAGACCCCTCTGCTCCCTGCCCATTTCCCCACAGCAGCAGACCCCAGCTGCTCCTCACCAGTTGAAGACCAGATGTGCCCCTGGTCTGATGCCAGTTGGCAACTATTATATCTCTGTAAAATAAGGGCACTGAAACAAGCCAGGTTAAAACAACAGTGATTCTCTGGGACCAGCTAGAAATAGGGCAGCTGGATATGAACAATCACATAAAGAAGCATGGATTGAAACCACCAATTAACCTCAAGCAGGTCAAAGAGCCACTGCAGGCTAACACATCCCAGTCACAGATGACAGGGGCTGAATTTAAAGCAATGCCTAAAAGAAGAAATCATTATAACATATGCCTAAACTCTGGTATCAATCTGTCTTCAGAATTAGGTGTTTCAGGCTCCCTGTTTTTATCCAGCCCCATTTCCATGCACAGCACTATGGCTCTTGCTGTGGCAGCACAGATCTGACATCAGTTAAATTTCACTTTCAAACACATACAGAGATACGTGTTGCAGAGTAGAAACCCCACTTCACTTTTATCAATTATTAAGAATGTTGCTGCTTTAATTTTCTTCTGACCCTCCAAATAAACTTTTTGTCTGGAGTATTGCAGCTTAACAAAATTTTGTAATATTTCATGTTCTATCTTAATTAATACCTCTGAATTTGAATTTTTGTAGGTACATCTCCAGTTCTCCTGACCAGATCTGGGTTGGCAAAGTCATTTCTTCTTGCAAAAACACTTCAATCTTCTTGTTTTAAAATGACTTTTCACTCTCTTGTTTATGAGTTTCTCATTTATGTGCTATAGCCTGGAGCTGTCTGAATCTTTGTTACCACCAGCTTTTTAATCAATGATACACCAATGTTTTCCTCCTTTGTATTTTACTCCATGGGGCAACATTTAAATTCACACTATAGGTTTTTTCTGCCTGTCGTTGTGATCTGTAAATTGCAACAGAAGAATTTTGCTGTATGACCCCACATACCTGCCAGGAGCAGCTCTGCAAACAATGTCTAACTAGAGACACTTTCATTCTCCTGATATCTCTGCAAAGATTACACTGCTACTTTAATTTTATAAACACCAGCCCCTCTGTACTTTTCATCATTTCCCATCCACCCAGCACAATTTCTACCAAGGTATAGTCTCAGCCAAAGAAACAAAATCCTATAAAATGGAGCAGTAAAAAATAATGTCACATCCCAGTCTTCCAGCACACGAATGAACCTCATGTTCCCAGTGTTGTGAGAATGCATTCAGGACTGGAACAGAAAAGAACCAATAGAACAATGCAGAGTAACCTGTAGAGTGCACAGCTTCACAGAGATTTCCTCAAGGCTCTTTCTGCCTCTGCTTCTCATTCTGGCACCCTTCTCCCTACCCATCCCCAGGAATTCTACACCTGTCAATAAACATTTTTGCTGTTCTTTGTATGGCCCCATCACATGGCCCTGTCAGGAGGAAGAGGCAGAAGGTTAAAAGTCTCATACAGATGGACAAGGTCTGTGCTTTGCTTCCTACAGCTCAAGATAGGTAAAAAAAAATAAGGCAAATCTCAAGGTAGACTGGTCTGTTGGAGAACCAAAAGTGCAGCAGGGATTTACAGCCACTTTTACTCCAGAATCCCACACTTCCAGCACAGGACCAAGACATGGATAATTGGGCAAGAGGTTCCTGAGGACAGAAGCACTCTTGCAACAGCTGATAAAAGTCAGGTGTAGGCTGTCATTACCTTCTCTTGCTCAAAGAACTCTTTTCAGTTCACCAAAGCAAAATAGCACCAGGACTAACACAGAGACACATTTTGATCATTCTCTTCTGTATTTCTTTCACTGTCTGACAAACGAGATGTTACTTCAAGTGTATTCTCTACTTATCAGCCTGGGCTCTTGTTTCACATTGGGTTTTGCAGACACTGAACCTAAAGTGTCAGAGTATGATGGAGTGCCAGCTAATGCTTGAATAAAACAGTTTCTGAATTCTAAAGATGAAATGGAGAGAAAGAAAGATATGTCTTGTAGAGATATGTCAAACTTTATTCTCAAAGTGGCACACTTCCTTCTGGGAAGCAGCTAGAATCCATTTGAAAAAATCTTCAGTCCGTGCTGCTCACAAGAGGAAGGAGTTGCTGCTCCATCTTTTCTCTACAGGCATTAGGTCACATACAGGGAAGCAAGGGAAATTTATGTCACTTGGTGCTTTGAGCCAACTCTCCACATTTTCACTGCCTTCTCCCTGCAGAGGCTCCCTTAAACCATCCCCTGTTGATATGTCCAGATTAGGATGGGAAAGTGGCAAGGAAAACTCGCAAGGATGCATGAAAAGGAGCTGGACACACTCATCAAATGTGGCCTGACCCATCATCCAGCAGTTTGAACTAATGATGCTTCCAGTATTTTAGAAGAACAAAGCAGGGATAGAGCTGGTCCCTCTACATGGGATCAGTGTGCTCAAAGACATTTCCAGTAAAACACAGAACTGTGGACCTGCTGTCTTTTAATATATGATTTTATCTTGTAAACTTATGTTATTTCACAGAAACTCACATCACCTCTACCTTGATCTGTGCATAGCTCACAACTTTGCAGACACTTCCTTCCCCTGCTACAGTTTTCTGTGGGAAATCCCACTGCTGACCACCAGTTAATGTGATTAACTGTACAGGCAGCAAGTGACAGATGTTGTGTCTAAAAAGCAACAGGAGTTTGGCATGGGAACATCTCTTACAAGCTGCAAATACACATGTGAGCAGCTCCTGTGAGTATAAAAGAAATAAAAAATACCCCACTGACTTATAACTTGTTCTGCACTTACCCCAGAAGTTACATAAAAATAATAAACCCCCAAATTAATTAAAAAGACTTTACACATAATTCTGGGAAATGCACTGCAACTAATTTTTAAAGTTTGCTCTTGCTTTTCAAGCTGTAGCAACTGTGGGAATCTGTGCAGAAGCTTGGATTACACAGAGCCTCTGCATACTGGTGGGCAGGGGACAAATGATGAGGTGAGAGATGCTGGGAGGTTCATCACAGAGCTCTGCAAGTTATCACACAGACAAGCACACATCCACAGAGGTGCCCAGTCTCCCTGGCTGTGAGCCTGCACAGGAGGCTGCCACACCAATACATCAGTTAATGCAAAGGAAGGTTAAAGATACTGGATTAGCAACCCAGAGTAGAAATCATGGCAGCACTGCAGTCTCAGGGGGAAAAAAAAAATCATCCTGACTCCTTAGGGTGAGGTTTTGCTCTCACTTGAGGCTGTGAGTTTCTTTGAGATCAAATAAAGGACTGGCAGTGGAAGATGAAGTTTAGCCTTAGCCTTTGCCAGTGAGACACACAGTTGAGTTATGGCACCCTTATGAGCCAGGCTATGCTGGCTGAGCAGTACCAGTGTTGTTCGACCTGAATTTTTAACAAATATATGTGACCCAACTTTTTTTTTTTTTTTTTTTTTTTGGTGCCACTTAAGTGAAAAGCCTAATCTCTGATCAGTTTTGCAGAAATTGGCTCACAATGGTAGATTGTGCAAAAGGCCATGAAATCGACAAAACCATAAATGAGAACATATAGGAAATCTAATTTAAAAAAAATCTTATTCTTGTCCATGTTACTGCTAAATCTTCTGCCTCTTTTTATTTGGTGGAGGTGACAGAAGCCTTCCAAGCTAGAGGTCACTTGTCATTTACCTTGGTACATTTCTAATTGAGAGGGGAATAAAGAGTACAGGCGTGAAGAAAGGAAAGGGGAAAAAAAAGAAAGACAAAAGACAGACGCATCCTTCAGCCTTTTGTTTTCATTTTCATTTTGTTTTCATGGTACTTCACCACTTCTGTGGGTTTTCACTGCATTTAGAAAGTCACTGAAAAATGTTAATGGTCTGGTGGCAAAGCAGCCATTGGGAATGAAGAATGAGCCCGCGATGGAATGAGGGTGCGCAGCTAATGATTTCCTACATGAGCTGATTAAACATTGCACTTCCATCTCTTGCTGCCTAATTCCCTCCACTGCTGATTTATGGAAAAAGCCCCACCATCTATGGCTCCTGCAGTTTTATTAGCCAGTACCAATTTAGCACCACAAGAGGCTTTCCCAAGCTTCTAATTTTCTTATAATGAAGAAGGAAACGGGATGAATAGAAAGAAAGAAAAAAAAACAAAACCAAAAAAAAACCCCACCAAAAACATTGCAATATGTTTGCTCAAAGGTGAGGGGAAAGGAGGTGAGGAAAGTTAGTCCAAAAAACCTAATAAAAATATCAAGGAGGGCACCAGGTTCAGTACTCAGGATCCTGTTTATGATGAGAGGATCATTACTTCACAAAAGTCATTATCCTTTTCAAGGCACAGAAGAAGACAAGTACAAGTTCCTATAAATGGAATTTGTCTGGTACTATTTCAGTGGGTTTAAAAATAGCTCTTCACCTCATTTTCTCTAATACAGCCCTGCCTGCTGCTAGGTCCTTTCCAGTAAAAGATTCATGACATTTCTTGAAAAACTAAGCAGAGATGATGAGGGGAGTTTGCCTTATTCCTTTTTATGATTTTGACATTCATATTTGTCAGCAGTAGGCTCAATTCTAGAAAAAGAAGTGCAAGGGCAGGACACTCTACCCAGCTAGCTGTGCTGGGTAGAGTGTCCAACACCAACACCGTGATCACCCTGCAATTCCAGGCTGGGGGACGAGAACTTCTTGCAGTGGGACTCAGAAAAGAAGTCACCATGAGTTTCAACCCTCTGGGAGGAAGTATCTATGCATTAGCAAGGAGTGAACAGCAGTTCAGATGCTATTTGCTCCATTTGGCACCTTAAAGCCAGATGTTTAATCTAAGCTAGTCAGTTTGATACCCTGTATTTTAAACAGGAAGCTTGATCCCATCCCAGACTGGGTCCTCCTGCTGATCTCAGTGAATCCAGCACTTGGACATGTCAGTGCACTCAGCTGGTAGATGACTCTTCTCCTTCCTTTGTCTGGGTGGGTTTTCTGCTGGCCTGACAAGCTGAAGTGGTTGTGACAGCACAACAAAATCCAGAGCCAGCAGAGGAGCAGAGTCAGAGATGTGCAGCCAGGAGCAGGCAGCAGTTTAGATTGGAAAGTATCTAGGTAGGAGTTATAATGTCTCAGGAATGCAGGAAATGACATACTAGATCAAACCCATACATATCCTATCTCTGACATCAATCAGACAGGCATTTTAGAGGGAAATATAAGATACTGCCTTTAGTAAAAGATTATTTAACCTCCCTTGCTGATTTTTTTCCCCTCTAACTCCATCACTGGCAGGCTTGGTTTGCACTAAAAATAAAAAGGGATTATTTAAACTCTTTCCTAAATCAGTGCAATTTTCATACAAATTATAGGAGTTATATGTACAGCCTTAGAATTCTTATGCAAATCTTTCTGTTCACTATGTGAAAATTTTAAAGGTGCCACCACAAAATTGATAGTGAAAAATTATTCCCCCAAAGTGAAAGATTCATTTTGCTTAGGTCCCTCTATTGCTACTGCAAAGGAACAGACTTCAATCAAGTTAGTTTGGACTCAAGCTCTGTATTATATTACTGGTATGATGGACTTCTGACAAGAGCTGATGGCAGGGTTCTCAGAAATTGGTGTAAAATTCAACTGCAGTACCTGAGGGATCAGAGGCAGAGCTGGTGAGAGCATGGACTGCAAAGTCATGCTGCCTGCACTCATTGGTGCCAAGAAGACATAAGGGACAGGCTTTTCCTGGCTCCTCTGTGGGCAAGGCACTTCCCAAGTCCTTCCTTGGCTGCTGAAATCTTAGCTTCCCTCAGCACTGCAAGGAGCACCAAGCCAGCTTTTCCCAGCAACCTCCTGTCCCAAGAAACTGCTGTGCCTAAAGCTGGTCTCTGATTTCCTGACACTCATTTAAAGAGATGGATCTTTGACTCTGTAAACATAAAGTCTTCAGAAACCAAGCAACCTTTGTGTTGCATTCCAGTATAACAAAAAATAGTCAGCTCTCACGCCCAAGCAAATCTCCAGGATCAGCCTGAGTCTCCATTAGATTTGACCAGAAGCCCAACAACAGTGATGACTGTGCCAGCTGAGGACTTTTTCCTAAGCCTTCAGGTTTCTTGGAGAAAGCCTTTGTATCTGGATTACAGCCAGTACAATGACTTCATCTTGGACAAGGCTTTAGCTGCCACAGCTACAACAATGAACCAGATCATCAACAGGAAGAAATCAGGGAATTCCATGAAAACCCATGGTGCTGCATCTATTTAAACCAGACATGAGACCAATTATTTCATAAGATCAATATAGAGCTATACTTGAAAACTAAGATTCAGGAAGACAAGAGTTCAACTTTTCTTCTGATTTCCCTCTTGAGATTATCTATTTGGGTTTTCAAAAGCAAGAGAAACAAAGTTGGCCGAGCTCTCTCCTCAGTTATGGATGCCAAAGAGTAGTCATCCATACCAACACACGTTTTTTAATTCTTCTAACCCTCCACACACACATTTTTTATTTCCTTGGAACAGACACGGACACCAGAGTCCATCATTCCACAGAAATATTTCCCAGTCTTCTTCCTCCTCCCCAGACACATATAGAGATGATGCAATTTCCCCTGCCATCGTTTTGGAATGAAAATAATTTGATAAATCAAAGATCTCAAAGGCATTTGTCCATCTCATTCTCCCTGACTTGTGCTCTGAGAATATGCTACAGCAGATTGAAATCCAAGAGAGAAAAGAGTGGATATGTGTGGAGGAGGGGGAATGATTTAAACAAAAGAAAGGACACAGACAGATTTCCCTGGAGATCAAAAATTCACATTGACCAAAAGGTCATCTTGGCATTGAAGGAGAGCTGAAAAGTTCTAGAAGGAAGGCAACAAAGAAACTGTTTTGCATGAAGATACTAATTCCATTAGTAATTATGCATTGAAATAAAAGGTGCAAAACTGTTCTTCAACAAAAGGCTCGTGTTTCCTGCAGAGTATGCACACAGCTTCAGGGAATCGTGAGTTCAGAGAGACACGTTTCCCTTTGTAATTATACAATGTCAAGCTATGATGTCCCCAAGTCTTAATTGGGGTCTGCAGGCCCTATCATCATCATAATAATAAAAGCTGCTATTTAAGTGGCTGCAAATAACATACATCAGTGTGAGTCAATCAAAAGTCTTCTCAGCTCTCTATCACCAGGCTGTGTGCAAAGGTAAAATGAGGAAATGCGTGATCTACTTGCCTGGATCCAGTCTTGCTCCCACTGAGGCCAGCAGCAGAGCTCTTGTTGACTTCACTTATGGCATAATAGTGTTTATAAGAAAGAAGTATTATTTCCCTGTTGACGGTTCAGTCTTTGGGCAGTGCCATAAATATAGGCTTCGTATTCTCTTCTGTGCTTTTTACCCTGTTGCCCAGAAAATGCAATTTTTGGATTTACAGTCCGTACAAGACAGGTGAAACAGTTCTGACACAGAATGGCACAAGCCCACAATTCAGATTATTTACAAGTGACAGGCCAAATGACAGGAGAACGATTTGCACCAGCAAAATTTCACAGGGAAAGCAAGTAAGGAAACTGTACTTTGGCATCTATAATTATGGGAAGGCTTAAGAGAGCCAATAAAAACTCCAAATTTATAGAATTGCACCAACTAGACCATACAACTACCATGATTTTTTTGCCCCTTGAAAAAAGGTATTTTATAAGAGATGACACATTTTTTATTAGTAATACTAAAATAGTAAGAAAAATTGAGACAAATACTGGAAGTAATAGGAAATGAAATTAACCTTTTTCCCTAAAACAAAAACAAACAACAACAAGACAACAACAATGAGGGGGAAAAAAAAAAGGAAAAAAAAAACAAGAGGCAGTTTCAAAAAGGATTTGTGTCAAGAAAATATGTTACAGGCAGATTCTTGGAAACTTTGATTTCTGAAAAAGATCCATTTTGCTAAAGCTGTGTTTTCTCATGGAAAATGGTTTCAATTAAGTTTTCCTGAACAGCAATATGTCACATCCCATATGCAAGTTACAGCTGAGCAGTAGCGATTCCCGTGTTTGCTTAGATATTTATGGCATCATTTATAGCTACTCCATTACGGCGAGAAATATTTTGATTTCATTCTCTGGATACAGAGTGATGGGGCCTAGACAGCTGACAAATGACAAATGAGAGCTAGTCTGTGCTCACACCCAGAATCTTTTTAGGATGTATTTCAATCACTTGGCTGCATTGCTTCCTCTGACCTGCTGCACAGGGTTGCCAGTAATCACTAAAACCACAGGGCTAATTTGTAAACCAGGAAATCTCTCTTGACAAAAATAACAAATATCAATTGCATTAAAATAAAATAAAATAAAATAAAATAGTAACAGGTTCAATGTAAATTCTGGTCTAAATTTCCAGCATGTTCTTGGAAAGTATTTTATCATCATATATCCTTCACATTGTAGAAAAAGAAAGATTGTGCTGTTGTTCTCATAAATTGTTCATGGATGTCAGTTTACAGAATATGCAGAGCTGCTTTCCTGTGCACCAGGCACTCTTGCAGCCTAGGGTTGTACTGATAAAAGCCTGCAAGACATCCAGATCACAGATTCTTCCTCCAGTAAGATTTCCACGAAGCACTATGGTAATGCCAATTACCATGGTTTCAGCAAACACCACATTCAGAAGTGGCTGCTGCCCTTCCATCTGTGTGTGCCTTCCAAGGGCATGGAAGGGCTTTGTGGCAGCCAGCAGGTTCCAGATGCTCTGACAGTCAGGTTCTCCAGCACAGTCACTCTGCATGGCCTATTTCTCTTACAGCCATTACCTGTGGAGCAGATCTTTCTTCTCCCCTTTCCTCTTCCTTTATCTCAGCACAGCACTCTGTAACCACTTGGCTCCTGGGAATGTTTCAGACCAAGCCTGCAGAGCATGGAGCAAAGCCAGGTGTGGCTGGAGCTGAGCAGGTGCAAACTGTGCACTGTTATCTCTTTGGAGGGAAGTTTTAAAAGACTTCGCTGTGGAGACCAGGATTTATTATTGCCATTTCTACAGACAACAAAACCAAAGCACAAAGTGTAAGAGAGAGTACTTTAGGCACTTTATGAAAAATGCAGGAGTTGCTGGCTCTCAGCCACTGGATGTGGGGGACATTCAGCCTAGAACAGCCCATTAGTTTCTCAAACAGTCATTGTTGAGTCATATCAGCAGCATTTTCAGGATGGATAAGATTAAAAAAAAAAAGTTTCCAAAGAAGCCCAGATTCTTATTGATTCAACCAAACAACTTCCCCACTCTGCAGCATCCCAAGCTCCCCAGCAAAGTCCTCCATGAATATCAAAGCACTTGAACAAGTCCATGTCAATTTATAGGATGACTAATACTGGATATGCCGACTAGCCAGGCACCCTTCCGTGGCCAGGAGGACACTACCAGCCAAGTTCTGCCTGCTCTCACCAGTGGTGGTGCAAGCAAGGCTTCCTCTGCTCTATTTTAACACCCATTTTCAATATACTTTTATATCTTTACTAAGATTTTTACTCCCTCTTCCACGTTTGTTTGCAATTGGGTAAGACATTCAGATGTTATCAGAGAAGGCAAACAGCACTGTGACTAAGATATTTTCAAGTGAACCATCAGCAATACTGCTGGCATTTGTTCACCAGTAGCCCTGCTGGCTACTGCAGAGTCAGCGTATAACAAAGGTCCAGCTGCACTCTGATTTCTGGTTGATAAGAATCTGATCTAAAGATAAAGAAGATGGTGCTGTCCTCATGTGCCTCTTTTATGTAATAAAAGTAATAATCAGTAATTTAGGCTGTGGAGTCTTCAGCCTCTACTTTTTTAACACTTGTTCAACCATTAGCAATAAATTCATCAATGTTTCCCTTCATTTACAGAGACACACAGCTCCAAACCCACACTGCTTCATTTATGCAGGAGAATATGTCTGACAAAATATGGCAGGAAAAAGAGAACCTGATAAAGACACAATAAGAAACAAGGGTCAAAGTGTAATGAAGATGACAGGCTGATGCTTACAGCTCTCTTCTTACCACCACACAGCCAGCCCAAGACCTTACTGCTTTTAGATCTGGCACTTGGGTTTTCTTGTCTCTCTCCAGCCTGCATCTACAGTTTGAGGTATTAAACCCAAAGCAGAATGATTTATGTTCTTGTGTTCTACCATAATATACAGCTTAGTTTTTCTGAAATGGTGCCCTCATTTATTTGTTCTGTGGTTTTGACCCTCACCTGCTCATTAGTCAGGAAGATCACTTAGAAAGGAAATTTTTCTGCTGGCTTTCACTATGTTTCAGCTCTCAGTTCTCTTACTGCTCAAAGGGAAGCCAGCCTAAACCTCAGTTACTTGTTTCTGATAATTACGGGGTAGAGACATCTATAGATAGACAGATAAATAATAGCATTTTTCTTAATATTATTTTGCAGTAGATCTTAGCAGCCTGAGAAAGCAATGAAGACCACTAAGGTAAATCATGTGCAAACATGCAGAGCTTGACTCAAGTGTTTCTGTAGGGAAACACTCCTGTGTTCTGTGTACATGCACATGATTTCCACTCAATGGTACCAACAAGATACTGCCCCTCTTTCTCCCTCCATCGGGTTCTTACCTGATCTCACCTGCACCAACATGACACTGAGGTCATTGTGCAGCATCAGGTGTGCTGCAACCATCTGTGCTGTGCTCCTGTCAAGCAATAACGCAGGATCTCTCCTCAAGCTCCCAAAGACATCTTCTGATCTCCACACGCCTAGTTCAGTTTTTTGGCAAGGGAAAAAAAGGCAAAGGTAATCCAGTTTCCATTAAGAGTAGTAAATTAATACCTGCAACTCCTTAAGAGCACGATCTCATGATTTGTTATTAATCATGCAAGTCTGAACCTGGATGATGGAATAGCCTCAAAGGAAAACCCGGATGCTGTAAAGATCTAGTAATTAATACAAGATGGTCTTGCTTGTTATTCTGTACTGAACTAGTGCCCAACACATAGCTGTCTTTTGGATAACATATAAAATCAAGGTCCTGATAACTCTTTTTTTTTTTTTTTTTTTTTTTTTTTTTTTTTTTTTTTTTTTTTTTTAAGCACAAAACTTTTAAAATCCAAGATTCTGAAGGTTCTGGACAGATTCCAGTTAAGAAGATTACATTCTATCTACAAAAAATACTACTGCTGTTTCTCTCTTCACCTGTTAACAAATTTTATGTAGTTCTTGATGGAGTAGAGCAGTTGCTGTGTTCCACCCCAGAAGCGTTGCATTTTAGCAGGGAGTGAGCAATCTCTTTGTATGCTGTGAGAAAAGCCCTCCGGGATTCTTTCAAATGAAAGGAGTTAAATAAATCTCAGTTATTGCTATTATGACTTTCTCCGGCATTTATTCGCAGAATAAATGGATAGGTAAGTTGATTTTCAGGCTGTTCTTCATTATTTCCTGAGCAGAACTACCTGAAAGTGGTTCACTATTACTTATACAAAATTTAATTTGGTGACTAATAGACCCAGGCAACTAAAGCAGGCAGAACTCTATAATCAACATAAGGAGACTTGTATTTATTAGGTGGTGACTGGTGAATCCCAGGGACACAAAGGTTCTGTGAACATTCCAAATTGCACACTGGGCTTTTGTAAGGTTCCCTGGACTTATTTGAATTCACAGAACTTTTCTTCCTCTCTTACACATTCACAGAACTAGATCCTAGTCCTTACTTTGGCTGCTTTGAAATACAGGAAGAAATCCACTGCTGGCTTCTCTCCTACCTGTCTGCCCACTGTCACAGCTTTCCCATAGGGAAAAAAGCCTGAAGATATAGCTCATGTGGCCTGGATGTCTTTATGGCCTCTGTTGCTTAGCTACCAGAAAGGTCCTACATGGCTACTGAGCTGGCACAAATAAGAGCAGCTTGACACTGCTTTTCTTTACACTGGGAACTTGCTGGATCCATTCTTCACCCTGCTGGTGTTTTATTTATATTTTCCTGGGCTTACTCCTCTCCCTGGCTCTATTACTCAAATGAAAGCCAGTACAAAATGAAAGCACAAATAGCCCAGGTCTAGCTGCAGAAGTTTTGATCTTTGAGATCATCCAGAGGCAAATGAACACAATCCTCCTCCTCAATACTTCAGGAGAGGATCTGAGAGCAGCACAACTCAGGGAAGAGTCATGTTCACACTATTTCTCACACCTTGTCCTAGAAAAGTCTACAATAGGAACATTCTAAAACCAGAACAATAAGGATTTTATGTCACAGGATCAGATTACTGGAGATTCAACACTGGCTTACTGCCAGGCCATGGGTAGTCATCTTCCCAAACTCTTTCATATCTCCACTATATTCCTTTCACTGATGCAGCAGAACACAACTGACTACAATAAAAGGGAAACTGGACTCTTCCAGGCAGGAAGAAGTATATTCTAACCCAATGGGAAAGGGTGGTAAGAGCAGCTGCTCAGGAGAGATGCTCTTACATCAGGGTGCCTGAGGCACAGTCACAAGGTGAACCTCAAGGTGAACATTTCCACAAGGAAAATAATGTTTCTACTAAATGATTCATTAAATCCATTCCTAATCTGTAAAGAAAAATCCCTGCTGACTGATCCTGAGCCTGCAGACACTTGTTCCAACATCTTTTGGTAATCCAGAGGTCCCAAGCAAGTGCATGTCAATAATCCATGGACACCCTGCCCTTCTGTTCAGGTTACCTGGCATGGGGATGGATGAAGGTACACAGAAGCCTAAAGGGCAGCCCTTGTGTATTCATTGTGAACACACTTTGGACCACTGAAATGCCAGAATGATTCTCAAAGGCCTGGTAGCCCCCTGCACTCTAAAGGCTTACACTGTCTCATAAATCCACAAAAGCAGTACACTCCTATTGCAGCTCTTACTCTGCAGACGCTGCCTGCAGCTCAGTTACTGACTCGGCTCAGGTAGTTACCTACATTGATTAAAGAGTCTGTGCAAGTTCACTAATTAATTTTAATAATTAGCAGCTACCTTTTTAAAGTTTAACTTTATGGCTATGCATTTCCCTAAACAGATAATGGGAGGTGGAGGTATCAAGCTTCTATGGAATAGGGGATCTTTTAAAACCTTATCTGGGCCAACCAGCTGGAAACAGACAGTAAAAGAGCCATGTAAAACTTCCCCTTAAGTGTGGTGATAAATTATTTGCTGCTTAAAGTTCTTTTGTCATAGAGTCAACCATAATTCTTTGTATAACTAAACTTTTGAATATATCTTTCCCTAGGATTAGGAAGCCAGAATTGCCCAGTGCATCCCTCCTCCCTGTAGGATCTGATGTCAAGCTGTTCAAGAAAAATCAGGACTTGTGCTGCCAGGATTAGTTCGAGATCTAGATCCAGACACAAGAGTAAGAGAAAGGGGCCAAAAGAGAAAGAGGAGGGAGCCTTGGCACAGGGATCCACCGTGACTCTGTGGTGGGTGGGCTGCTGACCCCACAGGGGTGATGTACACAGAGGGGAACTTCCTCTGCATGTACTGAGCCAGGTAGAGGGAAAAACGATGAACTATTAATCTACTGCTCAAAACTGAAATGGAGAAGTCTGTGCATTTAAAGACTAGACACCAGTTTCTATCACAGGTACTAAAATGACAGCCAGTAGATGGAAGAGGTCATAGTTTAATCAATTCTCCCTCTTTTTGTTTTACATAACTGAGGGTGATGGGCAGCTAATACATTTCACAGCCATGTGATAAATTGCACTGTCACCTGCACTTTGCCTGGTACTCCTTCTTTGTCAAGGCTATTTCCACCATCTCCACTCCCACTCCGACGCAACTGCACCAGAAGTCACAAGTGTGTCAACTTTTCCTCTGACAAGCAGATTTTTTGCATCAGTCTTTCCAGTGCACAAGATCCAGGATGGGGAACCTGTAGGGTTAAACCAGTGAGAACTTCCATGGCCCCAGTCAGAAGTCCTATGTTACTGCATAAAGAAATGTCTCAACTTTGCCATGTGGCTGACTGTTTCTTGTTGCAGAAGGGACAAAGAAGCAGAGTTTGCAATCATGACATTTTCAAGTGGAAATAAAAATATTTGTGTTTTTCAGTGGTCATTTTCTCATTTCCAAAATCTTGTCTAAGCAAGATTCTTGGTGGCCCAATCATTCATTTTTACAGGCTATGTGACAAAAGAGCTCCCTGGCACTTGGAAGGATGACTTTCCACACTCATTCATGTCTTTGCCATGCATGATAAAGCAGCTATCCCAAATACAGAACTAAAACCATTGCAGATTATTGAGACTCTCCTTTAAGCCCTAACAGCATAAGTTGTAGGGAGCTGCATGGCTGGTGCATTGCCTGTAGTCCATCCATCACTTTTCAGGGACACGGCTCCTTTCTGGCCATTACTCATGGGTTTATGGAAACTAAAGAGTGTGGTACAAGCAAGCATTGAAATGGTACATTGCCAGGGTCCTGAAATTTAGACATATCTATACAGAGCAGGGTGCAAAGAGGACCAAATTCTCATTCCACAAAGGGCAATATTCTACTTATGTACTTGGCCCAATCATTACCTTTGACACTGAAGTAATAAATCTCAACTGCCTCCATAAAGTAAAGTTCCCAGGCACTGAATTGAGCTTGGTTCAAATTGCAGATGAGTGCTGCACTATTTTTCTGCTCTCTGGATTCAGCCATCCTGAGTAAATATAGCAGCAGCATGATTGGAAAATTGCCCTCAAAAGTGATAAAATATAGGAATCATCAGATTTTGATATGCCCCTGAAAATGGATAGTTGTCCTTTCTCACTTGACAGCCTGGAAGGATCCAAACTTGGAAAAACACTGCAGGAAGGAGAACCTATTCCTGGAAGGGCCAGACTTTACCCCTACTTTTCCACAGCCATCCTTCTCTGACTCCCTCTTTGTCTCTTTCCTTTTCTGATGTGATGCTTTCCTTTCTTGCTTTTTGCTTCTCCTAAGAGCACTCCAAAGGAGGTGTTTTGCATTGCAGCTTTGATCTAGTTAGGAGCCAAGGCACCATGACCTCATCTCACATCAATGTGTTCAGAGTGAGAGCAAAATGCAGAGCCAGAGAAGGGCTCCATCAGTGCAGGGCAATGCTGTGCAGGATGAAGGCAAGCAGCTCCTCTCTCTTTGCTTCTGTTTTCACAGTTTTTTTTATCTCAGAGCAGTAAATCCCTTCCCCTTTTTCCTTCAGTGGAAAATAATGGCAGTGAGGGAAAAAAAGGGCTTTTTACTGTACTTGGATTTCACTTAAGTGAAGTTCCATGTGGTGGGATCAAGAAAGCTCTGGGGTGACTGACTAGGAGATGCCAAGTGCTTGCCACTTCAGAGAGGTATTCAGACTACCTTTAACAAATTGTTTCCTTTCACAGTCCTTTCCTGAAAAATACACACTTTAATGCTTCTGAATCTAACTCTTTGCTGAAAGAAAAGACATTAACAAATACGATGGCAGATGGATGTAAGGGAAGTTCCCTTCTCATTAGTCTGCTTCTCCAATTGCACTTATCTTTCACCCGTGAAGATCAGGCTAGAAACATTCCTGATCTTCATTCATCTCAGCCCATCTGTACACTAGAGGATGTCCCTCCCTGGCATTCTCCAAGAGAGATGTTGAGCCCAGCTATGAACACAAAACTGAATCTGTTGCCCAAGATGTGCTGGGTTATTTCAGTGCACTTGCATGTGCAAACACTCTGTTGGACTAAAATCTTATTTAGCTAAATTGGAGAATCAATAATTTTTAGCTAATTTAATTTGCATCACTCCTATTGAACAACCAGAAGTGTGCCAAAATCCCCAAATGGGCTATAAACCAAGGGGCTATTTGTTTTGTTTTCTTTCTTTCTTTTTAAAACATCTGACTTAGGGCACGGACATACTTCTATAATAATGTAACTAAATTTTATGACAGCTTAAGATAAAGAAAATAATTTTAGGTCATTAAGTAGCACTTTCAGTACCTCAGGAAAGGAAGAACATTGTAGTTTCATTTGTGACTCAGAAATGGGCACAGTAGAGTAATACACCACCTCTCAGGATATTGGACACAGGCTGTTATCAAGTCCCATCACAATTTGACACTTAAATCATTCCTTCTGAAACAATTATTGCTATACCTAGAAAAATTACAATGAGTAACTTTATTTTGCAACCTTTGCCTCTCTTCCATTTGTGAAAATCTGGACATAGGACTATGACTTTCCTCCAGTGTTTTGCCATGTGCAGGCTGAAGTCATGGACCGTGTTTCTGTTTTGTTGCTGGAAAAGCTCAGCTTTCAAATCAACAGTGCACACCATTGCAAACTCTGCATGTCCTTCCACAGCTGTTTTATAACCTGTTCTTCCACCTCCCCCTGCCCCAGATCACCCCTAGCCCCAGGATGCTGGCAGAAAGCATCACAGAAGGAATGCAACTATGATAAAAACAAACACAAACCCTCGCATTTGTTGGAGACATTTTGTGTTATTTAGCTGTATTTTCTCTCATGACACAAAGCCCTGGACACTGGGCAGATAAATACTAGGCATGATGACATTACCAGCATCAAAGTAGTGGAAATATATTCTTTGGTTGTCATTCTTTACACCAAAACCTCCAAGGCATATTCTGTTTCCTTTATGTCATGCAGTACAGAAGAAGGAGAAAAGATAATTAGACATTGAATTTTGTTGGAGCTACCACAATACTGTTATATAAGTAAAACAGTTACTTCACAAAAACAGACAATTCTGCTTAGAGGCTTTTGTTTCCACATTCTGTCAGTGCAGCAGCTAAGAAGGCAGCCAGTTTGTCTGAGAGATACGAGGTAGTACCTCTGGTGCCAGAGTGCTCGTGTGACAGGGGTGGGGAGAAAATATCCTTTGATTGGACTTGGACATCACTGACAGAGATTGAATATGACATCCCATAAGCTACTCTTTGCTGCCACTTTTCTGGACTATAACTGCATTTCAGTGCTGGAGTAAAAGGGAAGCAGAAGTCGATGGAATAACCAAGATTCTAAAGAGTTCAGCACTGTTCTGCCTTTGTCTCAGGCTTATCTGGGGGAGCCAGGTACTATTTTCTAGTCTCATGTTGAAGCTAATCTCCTCTTGGATATGTGTTACAAATGCAGATTAGAAAGCCTTGGCTTCATATCATGTGGCTGGAACACAGAGCAAAGCAAGGGCCAAAGCTGTAAATGAAGAAACCATTAGAAATAGGAAGTTGTTGACACAGGATTAAGAAAGCAAGAGAAAACAGAAACAAATGGTCTAGGAACTTCCAAATCACATTCTCTGGGGTTTTCAAAAAACTTTTGTTTCAGAGTTTTTCAAAGTTGTCATCCTCCAAAAATGTATGTTCTGGGCAAAGGCAGGTTCTCATGTACACAGTCATTCAGCACAACAATTAAGGCCTTGTTCCTCAACGCTGTTGGATTTATTCTTTGCTTTATAACACTGAACTCACAAATGTGTCTACTGCTTCCCCAAAGGTGTAAAGAATAAGGAACCAAGAATTTTTTTTGTATTTTTTTTCCCTATTATCTTTTCCTCTCTCTTAACATTCAGCTAAAAGTCTGCATATCAGGAATAATTATTATTCTCCAAATTGGAGGCAGGATATCAGAGCACCTTTTACTTGACAAACAAACCCACAAAACATGATTAGAAACAAATGTGCTGAAAAAAGAAATGAAAGTATTGAAATTTTCCTGCTAAAGACTGCATTCTCTCACACACTGTGCACTTGAGGTCTAATTCAAAGCTCACTGAATTCAATAGAAGAACTCATACTATATGCATGGAATTCTGATTCAGCCTCTTTCACCTCATGTCCACCTCAGACTAAGGCCATATTCACAGAACAGTTTTCATCTCTTCAAAAGCATTTAAAAATGATGAGAGCTCATATTTTTGTTCCTTCCACCACTGCAGATGAGGTGCAGTTCCACTGAACATAGGTAAACTCATCTGGAATGGACAATTCCCTGAGTGACAACACTCCATACCCTCTAAATGAAGGTTATTTAGCAAGCAGCCTCCTTTGAAAACATCTGCTCAAAAAGACCAAAAGAGCAAAGGGAAAGAGGTATGGTCAACATATATTGTCACATTTCCTTTTCTTTTCAATTTCTCCCTTTGGTTCCTCTGTATTTTTTCCAGCTCAGATAAAGTTGGTCTTCATTTTTCATTGGTATCTGTCCTGCCATATAAAACTGCACATCATGCTTTCTATCCTATGGGATACATGCTTTTCAGCAAGCTATAAATCAGGATGAGCTAGAAGACACTGCAATTAGAGGAGACACAAACCCAACAGAGGGCAGCCACAGATTTCAATCTTCAGATAATAAGCACTGGGGAAAATTGATAATACACTCCAAAACACTGAGGGAAGCACATTCCAGCACCTAAACCCACCCACCCCTGTATGTACACTCAGAAATGCTGTCTGTTCTATCCCAGTAAGTCTACAGCCTTTGTAAAGGAAATTGTAAAAGTTTAATATTCTGGAGTGCTTTGTGAAACAGAGGATTACCACAGGGAGCCAAGAAGCCTTTACTGGAGAGAACAAACCTGCTCCATGGACATGAAGATTCTCCTGTCAAAACAGATAGAGGTGGTTGGGGCTGTTCAGCCTGGAGAGGAAAAGGCTTCAGGAAAATTCCATTGTGGCCTTCCAGAAACCTCACCCCAGCACAAGGTAGGGGATACAAAGGAAGGGGATACAAGGCCAGTAGCAAATGAAATAATTACATACATTTAAGTCAGAAGGGAAAAAAAAAAAAAATTGCTGACCCTGACCAGTGTCAAGGCTATTAAATTTACTGGATTTCCCCTCATTCCACAAGGCAGACCAAGGGTGCCCAGCAAGAGAGCTGAAAGCAAATCTCCCTGGGTTTACATTCATCAGGCACCCAGCCAATATAATCAGATGATTTGTAGGCCAGTTCTGGGCTATTATAGAGCATCACCCAGACTAAAGGAGTAGCAATACACTGGAGTCTAACTCCAATCTACTTTTAACACCTTCAATCGATCAAAAACTCCTGACAATCCTTTCAAAGAATGAAGAGACTTTGGGAAACAGAACTTGCAGAATAAGAGACAAAGGCAAGGTCTTTAGATAAAATGAGCAAAGGTTTTGCGTGTTGCTTTGCAACAACAAGCCAGTGAGGAAATTTGCAATCTTTGTGTGAGCTACACTTTAACAGAACAATGTGGGTTTATTCATCTTGTAACTTTATCTGACTGCGAATATGATTTCCAGGCAAAGGTGACTCTGAACACAGTTTCCTTCACAAGCAATGAACACTGATATTGAGCAGATTTTCCCACTTTTAAAGACCTTGACAACCCAGCATAAAACATGAATTTCTCTAGCATTAAAGCACAAACTCACATTTTCCTTGCAAGCAGCGCCGTAAGAGAAAGACAACAAAAGCCTCAGAACCATGAAAGGTGCTTCCATGAAAGAACTCCACCAAAGCTTAGTGAAAGAGTAAGATCAAGCAGCCAAGGTTTTATGTAAATCTTCCACAGCCAAGAATTCAATGGAGGTGGGTGGATGCATGGGGGAGGATCTTTAAGAATTTTCTTTCTATGAGAGACTAAAAAAGCCCTATACATTCTTGAGAAAAATGACAAAGTCAAGCTATTTTACTACAAAAAAAAAAAGTAACCAGACCAGCTTGGTCATACCAAAAGGTCTTAACTGACTTCAAATATAAGGCAAAAGCACAAAGGAAGTTTTAAAAAAATAGAATAGCCTAATGAGTGAAAATGTACAAAAAGAATAGCTAAGAAAAGCATGAAAAATGAAAGTACAAAGTGAGGTGAGACTAGCAAAAATACCACACAGCAAAGAATATCATTCTTTACATTTATTACTACTAAAATGCAGCATAATTTGTTAGTCCACTTTTGATAGAAGGAAAACTTATTGACAATGTGGCTGAGAAGAGTGATTTTTGCATCAGTTTTCATAAAAGGTCAGCTGTGATGAATTAACATTGTTAAGAACTAACAAAGGAGGCCCAGAAGACAAAAGGGATTGGTTAGAGAAGTTAAATTGCTCAGATTTTCCAAATGATCTGAATCTTCTGTATTCCTTCTGCAGATCTGAGGAACTGACTCAATCAAGCTCAAAGCTGTTAATGATTTTTTTTTTTTGAACTTAGGAAGGACTGGTGATGAACAAGATAACTGACACAATAGAGTAACTGTATTTTGAGGACAGGAAAAAGAAGAAGACAGGAAATGATAGACCTGTCAGGTTAACTCCAGTTCCTCAGAGCAAAGAAACAATTTGGAAGCACTTAGGAGAAAAAAGTGGAAATCAGTCAACACAGCTTTATCAGGAACAAATTATGATGGCCCATTCTAATTTGCTTCTCTGAGGAAGTACCAGGGGAATACCCCATGGACAAGCTGTCACATAGTAAAGTTTTTTGAAACCATTTCAAGTTCTTGCAGCAAATAAGCAGCAAGGTCTAGGTGAACCACAGCAGAGTAATTATATAAACTGTTTAGAAGATTGTACTCAGAGCAGTTCTCAGCGTTTCACTGTCAAAACAGATGTGTTGAACAAGCTTCTGCAGGACTCAGACATGGATTTGGTACAATTCAATATTTTCATTAAAGATTTAGATGAAATGCAAAGTATATTAATTCAATTTGCAGATGAAACCAAAGTAAGACAAAAATTGCATTAAAGTTCAAAATAATTTTGACAAACTAGAGCTGTAACCTGAAAAAAAACTTGCAATTCAATAGGGTCAAGTACAAGTTAGTTCAATTAGACAGGAATAATCAATGGTACAAACAAAGAAAATGAGGAGCAATGACAAGGTAGTATTTCTACTGGGAAAAAATACTGATTTGCCTTATTGAAAACTGCAAGCTGAACGTGAGCCACCCATTCCTTTCTTTTACACAATTGCAAATACAATACTGCATGGGTATCAAGAATTGAGGCTGACATATAAATTAATCTGTTCTTTCTTGGTCCAGCATTATTAAGATCTCTGCTACATATCTGTTTCCAGCTTGGGCAAAGCAATTCAGGGAGGACTTGGTTCCACTGAAAACAGTGCAGAAGACACATTGAGATAATTAATTCTCTATATCTAGGCTGGATAGGTAAGAAAATCCTGTCCAAGACTTTCTCTAGCAAGACAGGGCTCAAGCTAGATACCTGGAAAATATAAGGGTGGTAGGAGCTAAAATAGATTATTTGGAGAAAGTCTGGTAATTCCATTATTAAAGCTCTCCTAGAAAAGATTAGATTAACATAGCAAGAGTGGTACGGGCAAAGCTGATCCTCACTGCAGGAAGCTGATGACCTGTGGAGATCCCTGCCAGCCCTTAACTCCTCCAATTTTATGCAAACACAAATGAAGTTTAAAGTTCATTCCCCACAAAGATAATATAGGAGGAATAATTTCCATGCCAGCTGTCAGAGCAGAGGTAAAGGAGCAGCAGGGCTGTAAGAGCTCAGGCTGGGCAGAGCACTGCAGGGTGACTGCCATCCTTCTCCACCCACCATAGCAGGAATTGTTGCATGTCAGAAATGGGAGGCAGGGAAAAGTCTGGACATGGCTCCCAAACCAGGAAAATCACTCTCTACTGGAGACAACAATATTAAAAGCCAATCACTGTAAGGTCAAAAGGAAGATGGGGAGGTACAAGTCTATATCAGCATGTCCTGATGAAACTGTGTGGTGTTAAAGGAAAACTGGAATAAAACTTGCTCGAGCTGCACCAAGAGAGCATCACAGGTCACTCCTCTCTTGCAAACTCACTCCTGCTCCTCAGAAGTCCATGGCAGATCAGAAGGAAGGGAATTAGAAGGAACTTTCACTGATGAGCTGCTGGGCACAAATAGATTAATGAAAGCTGTGTACAATACATCAGCAACAACCAAGCTTGGCAGGGCTGTTATCGCTGGGTATTAGTTTACAGCAGCAGAGATGAAGGAGAGAGGCCACTCCAGGCAGAGCTGCCAAGTGAATCATAATGGATCAGGAGCAAAGGGCTTCCCTTCAGAAGACTGAGCTGGGAACATGGCACTGGGAATTCTTTTTCTTACAAATTTCATCTAATCTCTTCTCTCTAAATCCCTTTTCTTTTCTAGGCTTTGTTTCTCTGAAGGCACTTCCAACATTCCTTTGTAGTGACTGAAGGAAGGAAACCAAAGAAGCGGCAAAGCATTTTGCTGTATTAAAAGCACAAAGAAGAAATATTTTGCTCCCTGCATGTGTACTCTGAATTCTTAACTGTCCTGTTCCAAAGCAAAGAGAAGTCTTCAACTGCCTTG
Source organism: Hylia prasina (assembly GCA_013397195.1). Lineage (NCBI taxonomy): Eukaryota > Metazoa > Chordata > Aves > Passeriformes > Sylviidae > Hylia > Hylia prasina. The sequence goes on along the minus strand of VYXD01002162.1, from coordinate 262,304 downwards.
TGTCACATCCACTTGATGAGCTGATATTTCATCAGCCTGGTGTGGATTACACAGGACTGAATTCTCATAGTGTAAACTCTGGCTTGAATTCTGTATAACTGTATAATCCATGGACCTCATATTTATTTTCCCATCTGCATTTTAGCAAGGACTGCTAGAGTGTTTTTTGCTTGGGTATGAGGAGATGCATTTCACACTCTGATATGAAGAGATTTAGGCTCCAAAACAGAAAAGAGAAGAGATTTCAGCCCTAGACTATGCCTTCTCTTCTCATTTAATTTTTCCCTCTCCTGCTGGTGAGACAGCATTCCCCAGTTAGTTACCCTGCTAGTAGTGGAACCTATGAAACGTGTGTAAGACAGATGGGATGAATTGCTCTCAGAGACTCTAAAGAAAGCGCTTGAAAACTGGAATTGCCAGATACAAAACTTTTAGATGCTTAATAAAGTTAGTGAATGCATTTGGTGGGACTGAAGGACTTGAGTATTGTTTTTCTCTGTGTATGTGTTTGCCCCTCAATCTTGTATTAAGTGGAATAATTTTTACCATGACAAGCTACAGATAGGAAAAAAAAAAACCAAACCAACAAACCTGTGCCTCATCTTTTCTAAAACTGAATTGGTTGTGGTGCTATAAAATCTCTATCATGTTGATTTCAAAGGCAAACTCCTGTAACAGTTTATGCACTGCTGCTGCTGCTGGGAGATTTATTCACATCACAATCCAAGTACTTCACGTGTCCAGGAAGACTAAGTCCTTTGGCTTTTACCTCTTGTGACATCCTCAATGCATTAGTTTTCCCATCCACGGGCCAGAGTATATTATGGATTAATACGGCTCAGCAACTCAAAACACACAGATCGTCAGTCTCAGTAATCAGCCCGAAGAATTTTGAGGACAGTTGTTATTTACAGAAGGTGAGAAGAGACCCAGCAGAACTCTTAGCTCTAAATAAACAATGTGGAAACTTCACTACCCAGGCAGTCGTAAGTGGCAAATAGGCAGCTCAGATGTTCCCAAGCGCGGTTTGATTGCGTTCCTGCTGAGACCCAGAGAAAGCAGGAGATGGGAAAGGGTAAGTGAGGAAGCAGGGAGCCTTTGTCACATGGATTCACTCTCATTTCAACCAGTGTTCAGCTCTGGTTTGTTAGTTCATTAAGAACGTGCTGCAGAAACCAATCTCAGCATGTTTATCCCAGCTCTGCTGCAGCAGCGTGGCCTCTGCTCCAGCCCAGCCCAGGGACAGGGACCTTGGGGCATGTGGCAGTAGCAGGTCTCACCACAAAGGCTGTGAAGGCACCTGGCAGGATTTTGCAGCACAGAGCAGAGAGTAACAGCAGAGTTCTTTTCCTTTCCCCTACGTTCCCCTCACCAGAGGATCCGTGGCAGCACAAAAGGATTCATTTCACCTGCACAGCAAGCAGGCTCGTGCTAAGGTGCAGCGAGCAAGACAGGCAGCATAAATCTTGATTTAACAAGAATAGGGCTGTGTGGGTCCTAAATTAACCCTGAGTTCGAGCTACAGCCTAAGAAAGATTCATGCAGTGAAGCTTGCCATTAGAACAGCGAGGAGACTCCATCCAAACCCCATCTACTTGGAAACATGCAGGAACTCACCTCCATCCTACCCTGCCCCTGAGAACTGGAACAAAGAGGGAGTGCTGGGGGTCCTGAGAAGTGCCATGTGGAGGATGGTGTTTTAGCACTTCACCTCACTTAAATCTGCATGTGGTTTCTGCTCACCCTCACACTGGAAAAAAACCTCACCAGCAAGCAGCTGCTATTCACTGGAGGATTTGCAATCAAGCTCTAAATTTAGCAAGGTGCCATAACAGAGAGGGCTCCCACACTGCTGTTAACACCAGGAACCAGAGTTTAGTGATGTGAACGGGCTGATAATAGCTTCTGTCCTCACACTTTGTGGTTAGATGATGCCAGCTGCTGAATGCCTTCCTGCAGCTTTTCTGATATACCATTATAACCAGCCAAATGCTGGGCTAAAATAAAACATTGGCAGAGTTCTGATATAAAAGTGTGTGTGCCCCAAGACCAGCTCTTGCTGAACTTTGAACTTGGTTGTTATCTTGAGGAAAACCCTTTTCTGAATTTTGGTATGAACCTAATTAATGAGTTAATTCCCTGATAATTCGTTCTCTTCTTTGTGCCTGTTTCATGATTAATTTAGTTCCAGTGAATTTCCTTTACTGACTGCAGAGTAGAAACAAATTTCCTGTCTTAATAATTTCCACTTTTGACCCAACATCAGGGACTAAACACGTCCCCATGTCTTAATTTTCTTAATCATTACATATCACAGGTAAGTTCTAGAAAAGCAAAGTGTGAACAAGAGAAATTGTCCAGCTTTTTCTACTACATAGAGAAGACGGAGGTAGGCTGGACACTCAGAAGGTGTAAAGGCTGTGAAGTAGTTGGAAACCCTGCCTGATTACATGGCCCACAGATCTAACTGAGGGGACAGACCTGCAAGGCTGCAGAGTGCACAGAAACATCATTTAGTGACAAAACCCCCCCAAACTAAACAATAAAAAACCCAAACCAAAATAATAAAAAAGCCCACCAGGAACTACAGGGATGGAAAGGTCACCTTCCTGGGATCACAGCTCTCATATGCCCTTTGGGGAAACTCAAAAAAATAAGGGAGTAGCAAAACCAAGCCAGCCCTCTCTCAAAATTAAAACAAAATGTACTAGGGCTTTCAGTGTAACATCCATGGCAGAACAGTGCTGCCAGCAATTAGCATCACAAACCTTCCTCCTGATGCCACAGCGTGTCAAGGACGTTTTTAATGACAGATCAAGGGCACTGCTCTCTGTGAGGTGTTTGAGCTGTGTTAACAGCAGTCTTCTTGGCACACAAATCCAGCGTCCCACAAGGGAGGCAGTAAAGGCAGGAAGGCATCACAAGGCAGGAGAGAGCTCTATGCAAACAGGAATGCTGCTTTCATGGCTGCTCCTGTCATACCTGCAGGGCATCAGCTCTGAAGTTCCACTGAACATCTTTCTGTTGCTTCTTTCCCAATAGCTGGTTGCTATTAGAGTCACTCTGTGAGTGGATGGAAATGCCAGAAACAAGACATGAGGAAAAATATACTGAAAAGGGCAAAGAGCTCAAACTGCTCCTATCCATTATCGCTTCTCAGATAAATTCCAGCCTCTGCGCTAGTGGATTCAATTCCTGAGAAAATTCAGGGAATTAGTAGATGTTGTGTTACAGAAAAGCCTTACAGACAACCTGACACTGGTGGGGGCAAACTCCTGATGGACCGTGGCCTCCAGGAGGAGCTGACTGGCAAAGGGAATAAGGATCCAAAGTCAGGGAAGGGCATGGGGTACCCTGCTCCCCATTTCACTGCATCAGTAGATGCTGGGTCATGCATGACAAGATTTCCCAAACTGGGATACAGCCAGCTGCACTGCAGGCTTAGCCTTCAGGCCTTGCTCTCCAGGGACTTTCTCTGCTCTGAGATAAGGCTTTGATCATGAGCAGCACATTTGCACAATAAGAGTTTGGGTATGATTTTAAAACGTGAGAGAGAAAAGTGAACAAAAGCCATGTTTCTGCATCTCATGTCTCCAATCTGTTTCTCCTTGAAAGGGGCAAAGACACCTCAGAGACATTGTCAAAGTGCCTAAACCAATTTTTCAGCCTAATCCATTATTTATATTTCCACTCAACCCTTTTTTTAATCCTGAGCTCCTGAAATTAAGTTCTGTAATATTGAGAATCACTCCCATGAGCTGAGGGGAAGGCAGGGAGAGGGCTTAAGCCTTGTCCTGCCCTTACCCTTCCAAATCCACCTCTGACAGAGACTGTCCAACTTTTCCTCTCTGTTCTGTGCCTCTCACAAACTACCAGCACCACATCCTCATCCACTTGTTTCTCTGTTTTCCGCTCTGTTTTCTGGGATATTTAGGTAAGCATAAGCACTGACTTCAGGCCAGACACATTAACACTGAAATCTAAAAGGTCTAAAAAAAAGACATTACTTTTTATGGGCATGTATATGAGAGACTCTGGTGTCCTTCACCAACCCCATTTGTGGCCACTAATCCTCCAGGAAAACTGTTTAAAAGTAAAAGGGTTTCTCCAATACAGTTCATCCAACCAAGTGAGGATAAAGCTGATTAATCCAGGAAAACACCATCCTTCTTGAAAATAATAAACCTCAATGACAAGGCCACAGACAACACTAAAAATACTACAAAACTGTTCCCTTAAAAAATGCTACACTTTCTCTAGAAAACCCATTCTGAATTCTTGATTTCCTATATCTTACACGTATCACATAAATAAGCAGGGTCCAAAGTAGGTGCTAAAAGTAGTTAGAGGCATAAGATTGAAAAAAAAATTCCTCTTTCATGACAAGATACTTGAGAAGGGAGGTGATAGTTGTTTACAAAATGCCTGGCAATTTAGGCACTCCCAATTATTCTGTTACAGTGGAGGATAAAGGTGCATTTGCAAAGGTGAAAGAACAGTGGATGAAAGGAAATATTTTCTTTCCTCTCAACATGCAGCTAATCTATAAAGCTCACAAGATAGCAGGGTGCAGTGAGGAGCAATGCAAGATTCAGAAACCATTAGTATCTTACACAGAAAATGAGAGCACTGGGACATTTCATTAGATAGAACTATTGTTATTATAATTATTCAGAAATGCTACAAATTCTGGTGCTCCCAGGTATAAACAAATCACTGCCTGAAGATAGAAAAACATTCCCCCAGGGGACAGGGATGTTCTGTAATTGTCCACTATGGCAAGTGGTTGCATCCCTCTTTGAAATCCCCAATGCTGAGCACTCACAGGAAGGACACTTAACTGTATTAAAGTACTACAGTGCATCCTCTCTTATGATTCACTTTTTCATAGATGAAAACACAAGTTGTGTACTAGAACAAAAAAAACAACAACAACAAAAAAATTAATTCCAGGAAAAACCAGACAAGATAAATATATAAATCCTGGTAGCAACACTTTACCCAAATTCTTGGCTGCCCCCTGCAGTTCAATGGAAGAGGAGGTACAGCTTTATTACTTGGAATGGGTATTTGCTTTCTCTTTGAATTGCATGGGACTTTTATCTTTTAATGAGATGCTGGTGCTTTTTGGAGGGTGCTGTAAAATGGCATCTTCAGAAAAAAAATTCTCAAGTACAGAGTGTGATGTAACAACATGTTGGGTAGACCAGACAGAACAAGCAGATTAGACAGAGAAATAGAGAACAGATTCTTTCTGTTCTTCCTTATTCCTCATTTCTGATCATACTGGCCTGATAGCAGAATCTTGTTCTGGCATTCAGCTGCTTTTATTGCTTATTTTCCCTTACAAGTCCAAATCCTCAAATTCATGTTTAAATAGGGATTTAAGGTAGTAACTGTTAATGCTTAAAAGGAAGCCATTATAGATTAAATGGTGAATAATGGGCCATAGATAAAGCTGCTGATTAAGTATTTTTAAATGGTTAGGGGTATATTTGAAAGTCTAACCAGAAAACATGTTACTGTTACTTTAAAAATGAAATCTGACCTTCCAGAAATTTAAATTTCCCAGCAGTTAAAAACAAGTTTTAATAGGAACAAATAGAAATAGGAATAGATGCCCCAGGGGGAGGAAACAGGGAAAATACCCCCAAACTGAGGCAAAGGGAATGCTTTTCCTTTGTCTTACACTGTTCTGAGTCTGTCTCTCCCTGCAGCTCTGACAGCAGCCTTTGCCCTGGCAAGATGATTTCCTTTAGCATTCATGGTCCAGGCAGCAGCAGCCTACACCCTCTGCATCTTCCCAGAGACAAGAGGCCAGAAGGAAGTGATAATCTTTCCTTGAGAAAGGCAAGTTCACAGGAAGCAGGTGTGGTTTTCCATTTGTTTTGGCCATTGTATCCCAATCCAATTCTTGCAGAGTCACAATTTTCCGTACAGTTCTGCTGACGAACCTTGGCTTCATTTCCCTCTATCCCCATCCCCATGAGCACCCTGAGCCCTTCCAGCACATCACAGGTCCATCTGCACTGTTCCAGCCTGGAATCAGCACCACACCTCTCACACTGCACTGTGACATCAATGAGGAAATGGCAGTGCTCTGTCCTGGAGAAGATCCCTTCAACTGGACTGATTTGCTAAGTGCTACAGAGTGACCAGGGCCAGAGACAGATGGGGCTCCGTGCTGGACTTGAAAGAGAATTTTCTCTACTTTCATAAGAATAGGATCTGGGATGTTACGCTTGAGTACATTCCTGCCCTGCAGACAAAATAAAAAAGGCTAAGTATTAATTTCATGTGCATCTTCCCCCTCATATCCTTTTACTCTCAACTCCAGTCTAATTGTCATAAGTTCTTTTTACCAACATCACATTAAACATGCACATCCTAATAAATCCATATGGTTTCTGAGAGAATACAATGAATTATCAGGGGCTACAGGGGTTGGCTTTCACGTTTGTACCTCTGTGCATAAGCACTCATCCACTCTGGTGCACGTGTGTGCAGGGGCCTGGAACAACAACCTGCACACATTTATCTCCTGCCTCACACAATTCCTCTGCCTGTCTCTCTGTACAGTATCTAGTGAGGCAGCAAGAGGCAGGGCCTGTCTCTGAGTCACAGCCACAATACACTGAACAGCCAGAACCTCTGACAGAATATACAGCGCAGCTGAGATGTCAGTGGAGGTGGCTTTGGAGTGCTTTAAAATGCTGTTCAAGTGCCAACTTTCACCTGCAAATATGACACTTTGCTCGCCCACCCGCTTTCCTTCCAGGCTATTCACTCCTCTTACTGCAACCTGACAGCTTTAATTATGAATTTCTCTACCTTCTCTATCCCCTTAACTGTTTAGTCTCTTATTTGTCTTGCTAAGTTTTTGATATGCTCCTAGATAGCAGCTGTGCATTGTCACCACTGTAGAGGAACCCTGGTCAGACTCTCATTTGCAGGCTGGGCACCAGACCAAGAGCACTTGCAACATGGTATTTACCTCGAAAGCAGAAATCTCTGCTCTTATTTTCTCTTTGCAGGGAAAGGAGGCAGCAATGGGGACACAATGAGACTATGAGCATTGTTAAATCAAATGCATTTGGGACTCCTTAGCTCTTATTGTCTGAATAATTTATATAGGTACAAACTTCTGGTGAAAGCTGGATCCCACTGGTGGTTTTACAGGGGATTTGGCTCCTTCTAGCCCTGTATTTCACCCATGACAGGAAAACCCACTTCAGACAGAGGTAATATATGCACTGCTACTCTCAGCACCACATCCTGCTCTGCGGGACTGGAGCTTCTGATGCTGCTGGGGGGGAGAGACATTCTGCTCTGTAGAAGCTCACAGACCACTGGCATTCATTCTGGTTTGCCTCTAAGTTCTGTGAAACTTGGACATCTGAGCCACTGTGTTGGACTCAAGGGGTGAGAACACCACATGATGAAGCCTTTGATCCAGATAATCCAGATCTAAGTCTCTTGTTCCTGTGTTCTATGCCACATGATTAACTCTCCAACACATGGGATAGGAAAGTCTATTTTAGTCCTCAGCCAGTCTAATTTTCACCTACATGACTGTGTTCCTCAGAAAGCTCTGGTGGGAGCTGTGGACAGATTAAGCAGAGGTCAACTGAAGTGACAACTGCAGTGAGGAGGAGAAAAAATACACAACTTCCCAAGAAACATGCTTACTTCTAAAGGGTTGGAAGTGCATTTCATCTAACTCACATCCTACTCACTCCTTCAGTTGCTCTGCCTGCCTGAAAGAAGCTACTGTAACATGTACTGGTATGAAAAATCTGACTGTTCTCTGGTTTTCACAAGTCTCAAGTTATTTTGGGACTCTGGGATCACCATTTGGAAAAGTTCCACAAGGAAACACTAAATAACCAAGATCCTTGAAACAACCTTAGTGTTTATTTAAGGTTCCCCCACACCACCAGGACACAAGGGCTCCCACCACAGTTATGCCTTGTGCATCCATATTCTCTGAATAATGTCAAACAGCTGATAACAAAGGACAGGGATCACCAGCAGAGTTGCACTGACAGTTTTCTCCTCCTGATCTTGTGCCAGAGCCCTAAATCTAACACAACTGGTGTTCAGCTGCTGCTGCAGTACAGACAGAGTCTATATAAGGCTACATACGGTGCTCTGAACCTGCCTCTTCAGCACTAGACCTGTGACATGTTCAATCTGAAATCCCACCTCTGCCTGCATCCAAAATGATCAGTGGTCCAAACAGACTGATTCTACCACTACCTTTTGCATCCTTTTGCAACCACATCTGTTCTATTCTGGTGCCAGCAGTGTCCTTCTCTGTATAAAGGCCACCTCAGAGAAAAGAGTGCACCCCTCACAATGCATTGCTTTGGGGAACACTCCATAAATGGGAACTCCTGAACCCCTGAGAACCCTCTGGTTCATTTTTCTATCTCAGTATGTGAAGGGCCCCAGTGGCTTTCATATTTCAAGTTAGATCTTAAGGGAGAAAGACTGCAGCCCAGAAATACAGATGCTCCCAATCAATACCAAAATGTCTAAAGCCAGACAGCACCATAGTAATATGCCTCACAGAAAGGGCACTGCAGAGCCCATTTGTTCTGCTGGGTATATACAAGTTCATTATCTGTAGTCCAGTCAGATCTGTGTGAGTATGGTAATTTGAATAACCTCAGACAGACACAATAGCAAGCAGTGCTTCTGTGCATGTTTGAAGTTCCTTCTATGATCTCCTTCTCTTCCCATTTGCTCTTTTCGTCTCCTTCCTTTCTGCATCTATTTAAATTGCTATTATTAGTGAAAAAAGGATAAATTAATTACCTCTGAAATGAGCATGAATACTTATACCCAGCCTGGCATAAATGGAGCTGGAGTTTGATAACAGTCAACAGAAGCTGAGCAGCTTGTAAGGCATTTCAGAATAATAATAATAATAAAAATCAATAGGAGAAAAATAGGGACAGCTCTAGAAAGTGTTAATGAAAGTTGCTGAATTCCAGTGGCTCACCTGTGAACAGCTACATGAAAGCCTTCTGAATACCAAATATATTCATTATAGTCTTCATTGCTTGGCTGAGCCTCTAAAGAATTCTTTGGACTTGTATTCTCTCAATAACAAAGCAGAGGCACAGAAGAGAGCAGGATAAGAAGGTTGAAGGGTAGACTAAGGAAGGTTCACATTTTTATGTTGAAAACAAGATTATCGAGGCATATAAAAACAATGAAATCCAACATCAGTAACAGATCCAAACTTGAAATCTGAGGGTTTTTTTCCTCTCAAGAGCAGAGGTAACAATTCTTTAGGTCAGACCCTGGGGGTGCAAGGAAGTACCACTCTTTTGCAACATCAGTGTGAAAGATTGCTGTAGAGTGTTATAAAACAGTCAGGAGTTAAAGCATTTCCTGAACTGATCCTAAATAGTTACAGCAACATAAGACTGCTCTGAAGCCAAAGCCCAGCTTCAGCCACTCACACCTGTCATACTGAATTAATGTTGGACTGTGCTCTCACAAGTGTTTTATGAAATGCATTATAGAAACCTCTTTTGCCCCCTGTTCTGCACCAAAGTGACAAAGTAATTTGGCTTAGGTAAATGCATTCCCACAGCACGTTTCTCTCCAGCACACAAATACAGAAATACCTCATCCAGAGATGCTCATATAACAGTAGAAACTTCAAATTCCTTTACCAGCAATAAAATTTGTGACTAAGGGAAAAACAGAATCAATAAACACCCTCCTCTTCTGAAAGCTGCCACAAGGTATTTAATGTCTACAGATGATCAAGGTTAAAAATGCACCAAATCTTTACTTAAAGAAAAATGGAACTCCAGTCAAATAAAAACCTGAATCAAGTCTGGTCAAATAATTCCTGCTGTGGTTGGATTCCCTAAGTGATGGAAGAGCACTTTCATCTTCAGCCATATGTCAGAGGGCTCCCCAGAGTCCAGCTGTCCAGTCTGCCTCGGGGCTGGACACTGTGACTGCTGCTACACTGAGCTGGGAGGGTTGGGATGCTGTGCAGGGTGAAGTCCTGTCTGGCACCTCAACCCTTGAGCTGCAGTTCATTTCAGTATATGTATGTGTATAACCAAAACAATACAACACTGACAGCCACATTCACCTGCAGGAATAGGAGGAACCCATCCCACCAGGCAGGGGAACAGTTTTCCATCACTGCACGTGGGTGTGGCCCTGCATTTCTGCTATTCAAAGATGCACTGAGGATGCCCCAAATGAAGTGAGCATGCTTTGCTCCAGCTGCATTTTTTGTTGTTTGAACTTTCCCTTTGTTTGACTCATTTCCACAAAATCGCTTTCATTTGATCTGAATCACCTCTTGGCCACACGGTTTAAAAGATGAGTGAAATTGCTTGCACAGCTATAACCAGGGGAAGGTGCATTATAGTGAAAGGATGGGAGATTCAACACTTCAATACTATCCAGGATCATGATGGTGCATCAATGTGGTATAGAAGAACAGCACACACATTTCCAAATGATCTGCAAATCCCTCTTGTCAATTCCTGGCTTTGCCATCCGTGCACTGACCGATCTAACTCTGCTCACTGTATGGAAGATGAAGAGATTACATCTGGACAAAGAAACAGAATAATGATTAAGCCTTCTGGTTTTGATTAATAGCAGAGCTAGACATATTTACCATCTGGGGTGGAAAGAGATTTGGCTCTGCTGAAGAAAGGTAAGAAATGATGAAGAAACTCAGGAGATAAATAATGTCTGAGTCAGCAGAAAATGACTTCACAAAAGTCTGCCTCAACACCGGAGATGTCTCATGAACAAATGGATGCAATTGCTGCAGCATATGCAAAACATTTCCTAGCACAAACTGGAGGGCAGGGGAAAAAAAGAAAATTAAGGAATGTGCCAACAGTTTAAACCACAAGGAAGAAAGGGAGGATGCTGGAGAGGGAGGGGATTGCTCCTTGTGTCTCTCAAATATGTTTTATGCGAGTCACTTCCCATCCTCCTTGTGGTCATGACAAATGTGAAGCTACCTGGACAGCAGTGACTTAAAACTTAATTACTTTTATGGGAAATGAGGCATGAAAACTATTATCAAAAAACATGATGTCTGAAGCACAAGTTGCATTTTGCTTTCCCCACAGAAAGCTTCTGAGTGCCAGAATTGACTGTAAGGCATGGAGGGATGCTGGAAACATCAGTAATTCTTCCTAGGGCACGGCAACACTGTCTTATGAGGCCATGTCTGAGAAAGAACAAAATAAATTGCTTGAATGAGCACCTGGAACATGGCTTTGTTTGTTGAAAGTAGTTGCAAAGCCCAGAAAATTCTCCACATATTTGGCCTTTGATCTTGGCAGAGTGGCCCATAAGATCAAACCTATTCAGTGCTGGTGGAAAAAAAAGCAAATTATTCAATGCAGAAAACAACCCAAATATCATCAGTGGAAAGAAAAGCCATAGCAGCTAAGTCCCTACAGAGGTCTTGTGTAACATGGGGGTGATGGTACCTGAGTGTGAGAGTCAATATGATGCATCCCAGGTTGATAATTAAAAGATCAACTAATGCCTGGAGCAATTTAACCTTTCATCCCTCCCATCACACACTGTAGCTCTAATGCATCCTCTGTGCTGCATCCTGAACTTTCTCCATTTTTTGGCATGTTCCTGAGACAGCTGCCACGTGTTGAAAACAGTGACACAGAGCTGTTAGGATAACTTCATGGTACCCTGGGACATCGTGTGTTTAGGGGAAATACTCTACTGTCCCATATACCACACAGCCCCACTGCTGGAAGTTCAGCCCCTCTTGCTTATTCTCAGAGGCAGCACTGCCTCTGCTGTGAAATTATTCCATGTGTTGTCCCACTCATGCTTGTGAATGATTCCTTTTTGTGGTTGACAATTTAGGGGAAAGACAGACTGTGAAGTGGGAACAGGAAGAAATTCTTGTCTGTGCACCAAACCGTGTTTATTTGGGTCTGCTAAAGGCTTCTTTCACCTTTCTTTGGCTCATTAGAGACAGCACACTGAGCACAATGGACTTGATCCGGTGTGAGAAATCCTCCATTCTCACAGGATGCCTCCATCAGAGCAGGCACTTCTCTGACAGCTATTACCTTGCTCCAATTTACTGACCACTGGCTCTGATGGAGCTCTATAAAGTGCACAGCAAATAGTTTATTCCAGGGAAGCAGGGCTCAGCCTGCTCCTTTATCCCCTCACAGCAGTGGTGAGAGAATAAGGCTGCAGCACACCCAGAGCACAGAGAGCCTGAAGAGGAAAATTAAAGGACACAAACAGTTATGAACCTTGACAGGTGAAAATGTTTGCTGTCGGAGGGAGATGCTGAGATGCCAAGTCAATGCCACGCACACCAGACACCAGGGCAAAGAGAGACAAATGCAGGACATGAACTGCAGGGATTTCACAACAGAGGAGTTCTCTGGCTCCACAGCTTTTGATCTCTGTACCTTTGCAATGAGACATTTCATCTGGGAGTCAGCTTTATCCAGTGCTGGATTAACTTCTTGTTCCACAGCTTGACCTGTCACCCAGAGTATTACAGAGATGGGCACTCAGAAACCCGTACAGAGAAAACACATTAGATTGAGATAGATGTATTTAACATCAGCACTGTGCAATACATCACTCTGCTCACAGCTTAATTTCAGCTTGATATCCACAAAACAAAACCGTAACAACTAAGAAAAAGTCATGTTTTCATCCAGGCTGAACAATACTATCTTTTCTTTTGATATTGGTGAATACTGCTATGGAAAGCCTCACCCATATTTGTAATTTTTCTAGACACATCAGCAGAACAGTCTTTGGGACACATTTTCCTTTGCCAGGAAACATTAGCTACAGTAAAAGCTATTGCCTCCCACTGAAATATTTGTCATGCATATAATTTCCTGGGACCAGGGCACTGCAGACTTCTGGAACAGGGAGAGCTTGTAAGCTGTTCAAAAGAGACTGCTGTTCACCATTTAAAGCATTTAAGAAAAAAAAGAAATCTCCAAGTGGCCACCCAGAACTTTTTCTGTGTTACACCTGAGGGATCCCCAAATCTGGTTTTGCTTTGGCAGAGGTACACAGAAACGTGGGTATTTTTATTCACACCTACTCACACTTTCTGAGGCAAAAGATAGAAAGCATGCAAGGATAGATACTGTGCATTTTCTTGGTAACCACACAGGAAAAAAGAGCTAATTTTAAACTACAAACGTTTCACTCAAACCAACAGAGGTGGGCCAATCCTAGGAAGCAGCAGAGTATAATTTCCATTGATGTCATGCAGTAAAGCTGCAAGGTTTTGGTGCTACCTCACAGAAATAGATTAAATTTAATATTTACAGATTAATATTAGACTCTCACCCCTCAGCTTCCTCCAGAGAAATGTTTTGATAAAGATTTTTTTTTTCAAAACCTGTGAGTAGAGAGAGGGATGTAGAAACAGTTGCTCTCCTGTCTGTATCAGTGAGCCCTCTGTATTCTGCATTCTTCCATTGGTTCCATGGTTTTGCTAAAAGCAAACCATGGAATTCTCTTGGCCAGGCTCAGAGAAACATGGGAGGAAAGTATTAATTTTCTGAATCAGAATCAATATGCTGCACAATCATTTTCCATGAATTATTTATTCTTAAAGAGAATATGTCAGCAAACACTTTGGTCCCTGCATCTCCCTTCACCCATCCTTTTGCAACCAGCTCCTGCAATGTGACACCTCTGGGTGGGATTATCAATTCAGCTGCTTACCTGGTCTGCAAATGGCAACAAATTACATCCAAGCTAGTGAAATTTCACAAACCTGCAATTGCACCTAGTGAAGTGAAAATTGACAACTACCTATCAATTGCCCTTTAGCAATGACATTCATTCCTGGATGCCACGGAGGTGCTCACTACTGCTGGGCAGACTTGAAGAGGTAGAAGTTTGCTTTCAGCTGCTGAGGACACATGGGAGTTTTACAAAATAAGAGAGCTCTCTTTTTTGTTAACTTCTTTGAAAATATTTTTCACTAGAGGTCTTCCTTCTGTACTGCTCAACTACCACACAGTATTAGATAAATAGAACGAATTCCCATTAATATAAAGTCAGCCAAAGGAAATAGTAACAGAAGGCTACAAAGATTACAGAAAATGCTCACTGAGTTACTGTGACCAGATGGCTTTTTGTCAATGTTTGAGGGAAGTCAGGGTTTGATGCTTTTCTTCCCATACATTATTTTCATGCAAAGGCCCTTCTAGCTCCAATTCAAAAGTGAGAGTTTGATTCATATCCCAAAACCATCCACCTAGCCAGGCTCCAGCAGCTCTCTCTAATGACACAGCAATGATTTTTCGGATGGCTGTCCACAACATGGATGGTGTTTAGCATCCACCTTAATTGCTTCATTTATATGTTCACACTACAAGTGAACACATCTAATCCAAAGGAGTGTCTCTACATTTTATCCTTCCTTTTAAACAGTCCCTCATAAACATTTAAAACTGTGAACAAGCTTGCAAGAATGGGTTTTGGCATGAGGAACAGGTGGTGCTAATGTTGGGTAAATGTTCCTGCAGGGGAGAGACTGGAAGTCTGCTATAAATTACAGGGGTAATTCTGCAACTGAAAAACTTGATGTTCATTGATGATGCTGAGAGAGCTCTTTGATGGCAAAGCCATTGGGGAGCTTCAAATCATGTCACATCACTAAGTCTTCTTTCTCCATTTGTCTTGGAAAAACATTCTTGCAAACATATGTGATGCACATAGCACTAACAAGTGATGATGGCCTAGAGAAATTATGTATTTCTGCTTCATCACAAATTCAAACTGGATAATCTTGTACTCAGATGCTTTTCCAGGTCAAATTCCTCCTGTATTTATAATGAGACAAGCTCACTTAAATACCCCCTGCTGAACATAGGAAATAAATTAATTTTCCAATTTGGAAAAACATGTCCCAAATAAGCAGTGGGATCCAAACTTCTTTCTGTCCATCAAGAAGTCCTAAATCTATCCTCCAAATGACTAAAGGACCCCATGCAGTGAAGAAAAGAATTTATAGGAATATACTTGCAGTACGTGGCCCACAGTTTCTAAATCATGCTATCAATGTCCTTTCAAAATCTGCAATACGTGTTCCCTACAGTGCAGCACTTAGATAATGCCTTTCCTGTAAGAGACCCTCTCCATGCAGGATCTGAGCTGGACAGAACCCCATGTGACAGTGAGCAGGAAAATGTTTCCTGCTGATGAATTTTTCTGGGGCAGTACTATCCCCATGTTCCAGTAGGCAGCTTTGACAGGAAAATGGAAAATCATTGGAAAATAGAGAAAAGGTACTGCCCTTGCACCATTTTTCTCCACATGGATGGCTGCAGGGCATGGACCCACTGTTTCAGTAGTTTCTTTGGGAATCAATTACATCTCAATTCTAAATACTCTCCATCCACAGCAGTTTCCAAGATGCAAACCTCAGCCAAAAGGAGAGTCCATTTCTGCAGCTTTAAACCCAAACCATATCCCCACCAACTCAATTCCCACAGCAGAGCCCTCTGGACAAGACAGCCACTGACCTTTGTGCCCGGTCTGTGATCTCCTCCTCCAGATCCAGCAGGAGTGCTGCCTGAGCCATCAGCTCCCTGCTGCAGGGCAGGGATTTGAGGTGCAGAATCAGCAAACCAAGGCAAAACTTGCTTCCCATCTCCTCCAGCTCCTTTGTTCCCAGCTGCAGGCCCTGATGGAGAGAGGGACAAGGTTTTATGATTCCTACGTGTGGAAGTTTCCCCTACAGAACCATTTGTAAATTAACTAACAGCACATGGTCTACAGAAGATATCCTAAAATAGCCTCTGTTTTACAACAGGGGAAACAGAGGCAAATAGTTTAAATGTTTCAAGTAAATTTTCAGAAGTCATTGTAAGAATTAGACTCAGACCCCAGGAGAATCTGACTGTAAATCCATTTTTACAAATCACCGAGTTTTTCTTTCTCTCTGTAGAGGAGCTATCCACCTAAGTAATGGAAAAAAAATTAAGTCCTGTGATTACAAACATTAGGCAGTGGGAACTGGACAAGGGGATAAAAGAGAGGAAGAGATCTTTAACAAGTTATGAATTGTTTTTTAAGGAAATCAATTGAAAAGTAATTGCAAAATAACAAAAACCTCTCAGGAATTTCTCAGTCTGTTAAAAGCTGGTGGCACAAACAGGGCTTGGATTATCAGCTTCATCTTTCAAGAGAGGAATTCCCCAAGCTGTGGCTCCTTGCTGATTGTGAATAGTCTGTGCTTGGTTTCACACCAAGGGCCTGCATTAGACTAAGTCAGTGTAATTGATGGCAGTTTCATATGACACAAACAAAGCTCAGATACACCAAAAAGAAACTAAAACTTCAGAGTCCCTCATCTTTGCCACTTAGTGACCACATCACCCATCAGGGGCTGGACCAGCTGCTGCCTCTGCCAATAATTGTCCTGAGTGTTTCTGCAGCATAAATCATCTCTGCAGCCAAGCTTCTGTGAGACTTCCAGCTCCATTCCTAGGCTGTTTCCTTGGCAACTCTCAAGAGTCCAGAATCAGGCCTGGCCTTCAGCACAGTGTGAGCTCCACACCAGCACAGCCTGCACACCACCCTCCACTAGATATTTGTTGGTGAGCATCTCATGGATACTGAGCACATTATAATTTATATTATAAAGTATAATGTGTTCAAGTAATCCATGATAGGGGACAGAGCTCTGCTCTTGTGCTATATAAAGTTATATTTGTAAAATGCTTTGGGATCCTCGGGTCTGAGCACCTCCATATAGCTGGAAGATTATTTCTGAGCCAAAACCACACAGGTGGATGGAAGAAAGAAGAGATTTCACACCTAAATGTCTGCAGCTCTCCTGAGGAGTTGTAGTTTTTTTTGTGCATTTTTGTTAGAGGACAGAAACTATTTGCACAGCAACACCATAACTTCCTCTCTAGCAGGTCCAGCATATGCAAATATCATCTGGCATTAAAAAACCTCTCTCTGATCACAGATACATTTCCCTATGGACAAGATATTGTAATTTGGTTTCTTTTCTGAGGCCCTAGGAGTAAAGCATGAATCCATAGTTATGATGAACATAATCCAGAACTCAAACATGTTCTGAGTGGCTGGACAAGGAAGGACCTGCTCAGAAGAGCACACACAATCTGAGGGGACAGACTCAGTGCTAGGCAGGGTGTAGGGCCCCAGGAAAACTGACTTTTTCCCTCTGAACAGTCTCTTAAGTGTTTTCATCACAGTGGAAGAATGTCTGAAATTTTCTACTCTCCTCCTATTCACCTCTACTACAAGATATGGGTACAAAAAGGGTAGCAATAATTTATAAGAAAAACAAAAAATTGAGGGAGAAGTTTATGGGAACTGAGGGTCATTAACACAAAACAATGAGAATGCTCAGCAGCTCTAAATAGATTCCTAAATGTTTTATTATTTTACTTTAAAAGACTTAAGATATTTTAATGTGGCAGAGTTACAACCAGCAGGCAGAAGTGGTGACATTTCAGAGAAAAAATGTGTCATTTCCACAGCAAGAGAGTTATTTTCTCAGGGGCAAAAAATACAAAGAACATCTCGAGGCTTTCCCTGGGGTGCATCTCAGGGTCTTGCTTCCAAGATTAAGGCAACATACTAAACAGCTATCAAGGAGATGCAAACAGTGCCTGAGCTGAAACTCAGCCTGTGGCTTTATGACTCCCTAGAGCTTCACTCAGGATATGGAGGGGCCTTAAGAAACTATGAGCAAAATAATAATACTAATAATATTAACACTGTAACACACCTCAGAAGCCTAAGACGGTAACTGCTCATGCACTGAAGTCAGCTGCTGTATGATGGACCCATATTGCTTTGATATTAGACAGCTCAGGAGTAACAGCTAGAAACTCAGCCAGAGGATTGCCTGTTAGCACACTTTATTCACTTCAAACGTGGACATTTATTTATTTTAACTCAGGCACTTTTCTCTCTCCTTCCTCCCTCCTCAGCTCTCGGCAGAGGGAGGAGCTGGATGTGCAGAGCAGGACTGCCATTAAACTGAGGCTGGGGACAGAGCTGACCTGTTGAAATAATGTTATTGATGGCATCTGCCAGCGATGCCAGGACCTGCTGTAGTGGTTAATAATCACTCCCACCTGCATTACTGAAAGGGAAGCCTGACCTCCAGGCATTTCCCTTGTAGCCATGTGGCACAGCCAGCTGCAGAAATTTTGAGATTATGCTTACAACTCAGTTATGAAAATATCCTGTAAGAAACAAAAGAAAGAGGAAAGGTAGAAAGGTGGAAGTGATGCAGTCTGGTTTGGTTGAGAAGCTGGTTGGAAGCACAGCTCCATGGCAAGGAAGCTCTCTGGGTGTTACCAAGTGACAATATATGGTCTGTTTGTCACAGCTGCTCTGCCTGCCAGCACCTCCCCTGCAGTGTCCTGCCAGCCTGGATTCTCAGTGACCCCCTCTTCTTCTCTGGCACAAGGCTTTGCAGCTCTGTCCCCTCCTCTGGTCACATCTGTGTGACCACTGGAGCGTGGTCCAAAGCCTCCCCTGCCAAAAGGATCCAGGAGAATTCTAAAGGAGGAAGCAGCACCCCTGCATCAGAAAGCTGCAGACAAGCTCATCAGTCCTAATTAGTCCAGCCTCAGAAACATGCTAACTAAACCACCCCAGTTTAATGATCAGCTCAAAGCTCCATGCAGGTTTTGCCCTCCACTACGTCAAAGTGCCAGTCTGGACCAGCATCAGCTTGGTGCACCACATTCCACAGCACAATGCAAATTGGTCCCTTGGGCCCTCTCATGCAATAATCTTCTGCAGACATCATGTTAAGGGATAACAGGTTAATTGTTTCCTGGCTATTACAGAGAATAATGGAGCTGAAAAAGTTTTCTTAAACCCTTTTCACACTTTCATACTGAAACAGACAGAATAGGAGGTGATGCCTAATAACAGTCCAAGTTTGAAATATATTTGTTTTCCATTGTAATACAAAATAGGAGAACAGGAATAAGAGAGACTTATCATTTGGCCTCAACGCTGTCAATACAAATTTTCCTAAACAAAATTGATCAAATTGTATTGGAAAACCAGTTCATTCATGCTCGGCACGGATGCATCAAATTAATATCCACAACTAAATGTTTCCAATATCTCTCAGCTTGCCCTCAAAATACTTCCCAGGCTAAATGACAATGTAATGGAAAAACTTTATTATTCATTACTCATGTGCTTTAAATAATCCAGGAGGCAAAGACAGTGATAGTTTTTGGAATGCAGATATTGTTGAAGGAGGTGGAAAGACTCCAGGAGTCAAATTAGAGATTTCTCCACAAGGGTAATGAGAATTACAGTAAAATTAGATCTGGGAGATACTAATAAATACAAGTAGAGAGAAAATTTTGGAGGGATCAGTTTTTTTCCAGAAGGAAATACAGCATGGCCACGTCAGCAGCCTCTCCTGCTTTGGGTCACTGTTCAGTCCCTGGGGCAGCAGCTTTTCCCTGCAAACCCACTCCGCGTCAACACATACACACACACACTTACAGAATATTCCCATCATCTCAACAGCTTTACACATGCACAATGGCTATGCCCTAAGGCTGGGTATAAATAAATTGACAGTCTGGTTTCTCACTAATTCCATCACTGCGCTTTCCTTTGGAATACTAATCAAAACCATTTGGAAGCTCTAGAGGACAAACTTAGGGAGCTGAATGAAACATTTGGTGCCTGGTGTCTGCAGCCTTAATTTTAGCTTGAGCCAGCCCTGAAGGTTACTGTACTTTCAACCCCTGTGAATGAAAATACACAGACACCTGCTGGGGAACTGGCTACTTGGACAACTAGGACAGCAGGGAATAACCCAGCTTTTCTCATGCCCCAGAGATCCCTCAGCAGCAGGAATGGCATGGAAAACAGATGAAATGGAGGGGATGGGAATTTGAGCCAAAACATTTCAAGAGGGTTAAGCAAGTAGAAAAGACTGAAGATGCAAGGAAAAAAAAAAAATTTCTAGGAAGAAAGATGAGAATGACTGGAGTTAGAGCCAGGAGATAAAAGGATGGGAGAGATAAAAGGATGAGAAAGAAGGAAGGGTTGCTGAGGTCAATGGATGCTGATACAGAGGAATGATAACAAGAAGAAAGCTAATGGGAACCTTGACCACCTTGGCACCCTTGGGGAAGTGTGCCTTGCTCTGCACATCTGTCCTCATTACACCTGGTGCTCTGCCCATGTGGTGAGCAGAAAAGGCCTGACTTGCTTTGGATCTCCTCACAAGACTTCTGCTGAGCTCAGCTGGTGTTTTAGCTGAGCAAACTTCAACACCACAGAAGTAATTATTATTTTAATCACTCAAATGGGCTCTTGTACTATTAAAAGGAATGTCACAGGCAACATTGTTCAAGGAAGAGACTGAAAGGGAAGATGAAGTACCTTCTCTTTCCAATCTCCTGGAGAAAGAGTCCTGGACAAACTGCTCATAGAAGACCTGGGGGGATTTAACAAACAAAAACTTGTTGCCAATTTCTCTAGAAAAAAACCCAGTTATTTAGGTTATGCATTCTCCAGTCCTTTTGTGGGAAAAGGTTTTTCCTGCTTTCCATTGACTAGCTATTTGTCTGATATTTCCATTTCCACACCTTTCCACCTTGCCCTCACAGTATTTCCACAGCTGTTTCCCTCCACCCTTTTCTCCCTCCCAAATTCCTTCTCCTTCTCTGTTCCTTCCTTAACATCCTTTCTCCCTTCCTTCATCATCTCCCATGAATGACTCAATATATATCAAGTTCATCATGTGTTGGAAGAGCCAAATTTGATGAGTGTTGCACCTCATAAAAATCTCTTTTTTCTTGGCCACTCTACCCCAACACTGCTACTTATGTTTCATGCCAACATTTTGCAAGCTACACAGGATGCAGACAGGGGTGAACTTCCCACCTCCTCAAAGGCTGCACACACACACTGAGGTAGTAGTGTGCATCCAGTAGTTTGACAGGGAATAGCACAATAACTTTTCTTTTTTTTT